>JANHZT010006288.1:0-11279 GCA_032468215.1 Stegonotus admiraltiensis
CTGGAACTTAGAAGAGTTTTTCAAGCATGCTGGCTGGGGAATTCTGGGAGTTGAAAACCATCCATGTGTTGAGAAAGAGAGGGAGGGAGGGAAGAGAGGGGGGGGGAGAGAGAGAGATGTCAAAATGGTGGCTCTAACTTCTGCGACTCAAGCTCTACCCTGTGTTACATGCATGGTTAGCGGTAACCCAATCACAGCCACCATCTTGGTTTTGTTTTGTTTTTTACCCCTTTATGGACTTCCAGCTGGAGGTCACAGATTTACTTCTGTTTTCCACAAGTATTTATAATTTCATCAAACTAACCTTTTTTTAAAAAAAAATCACTGCTGCTTAATCAGGTGCTTTATATTTTTACAAGATGCCAAAATATCCTGGCTCCCCTTCAGCCTATGTTCCCTTTCCTAATTATGTTCCTTAGCATCAGGAAACACATCCCTCCCAAATCTTGTTTTCAGGATTAATTAACCTCCAGGATTCATAGATAGCATTTACAATAGAATGCCTAATTTTGTATAAACTATTTCCAAATAGTTTCAGTTTGTAATGTGAGGATCATGTAATAAAGAGATGGAAACCTGATTATACTACGCTGATTTTCTTCAGCTGGATCCAGTAATTCTTCCTTATACAAAAACTTGAAGGAAGTTGCCAAGTTTGAAAAATACTGACTTAGAGGAGCCACTGGAGAATATGTGTGTGTGGGGGGAGGGGGGGAAGGGGAGAGGTGGGTAATATCACACAAAATATTTTGGCTAGTGGACACATTTGGAATCTTGAACGCATGTTAGGCCACCATAAGAAGATTGATCCATTCGTGAAATTGCTATCATTGTGACATGCAAGTCCCAGAATGATGAAAGTCAGGCAGAAGAAAGAAACCCCACAGGCATTCTGCTACGTTTCCTCAAATGGCCTTTATATCATAACATGCCTTGCATATATCTTCACTCTTGAAGACAGTTGCCTGTTTTCATCCAACAGGGCTCACTCCAGAATATTCTGAATTCCCACTGCAGGTTGAGTTAAAAACTGCTGAACCACACATTTTTCTCCTAGTGTGATCCATGTGAAATGGTTCCAAAATAAGGAACCATTAAATGTTGGGGTCTCTCACACAGACATCGTAGTTGGCACCAATGTTTCGTACTCCAGGAGAAGCCTTCTGAGAGTCACATCGATGATGGAAATTGAGAATTATGAGGCTTATTTGCAGAGTAGAACACAGCATTTAAATATGGCATAGAAATTGTGTGTGTGTATATATATATATATATAAGCATGCTGAGTCCTGTCCGTTTAGACAGCTGAATTGATAAAATCCTTGACCAAACAACATGTGGGCTGAAGGTGGGGGGGCATAAATGCACTCTAGATAAAGCCACGTGAATAGAAAAGCAGTGAGGCAGCAGCTTAAATGTGACCTGACCTGCATTCTGACACTCTTTCACTGCAGGACGCACAGCAGCACATTTTGGCTTTCGGTCTGAAATGGTCATCTGTGAAAATACCACATACTGTGGCGAGGAGATTAAATTTTGCCCACAGAGAGCTTTGAAGACAGTCATTTCTAATTATTAATGTTATGGTGTAGCTATTACAATCAAGGCCACGACTGCTCCCTATGACTGCAAGTAATGTGAACGTGGACAGATTGGCCCCTGGATTTTACAGCTGGTGGGACCTTTGAAAGGCAAAGCACTTCTGGCCTGTTTGCACAGCATTGCTAACTTGCTCTGGGAGCAAAGATACTGCCCCCTGCAAACACTCTAACCCAGTTAATTAACCCCAACAACTAACTCATAGGGGGTTAGCTTCAATGCTAAACTACCCCAGGACTACACTAACTCACTTGCCCTGGTCAGTAGTGTCAGGCAAACTGCTAACTGGGGAAATAATTGTCCATTCCCACTTCTGAGGCAAAACTGAAGCTCTAGAATGGCCCAGGAGTTCACCAGACATGAATCTTCCATCTCCTCTTTATCCTTTATTTCCTTGGGCTACACTGGGAATGGATGAAATGGAACTGAAGATGTTAGTGGGATAAGGCCCATACAGCTTCTGATGGTGCTAACTTTGAATACAACCAGAGGAAATTTCCTTTACTCCTGGTAACCAAAATAATACAAATACCATGGTATTCACCTTCTTTTGCAGTTTCTGAACGGCATACTTCAAAATGACAGATTCCCAATTAAACAAGTTAATGGGATTTTTTTTTCCAAATTAGGAACTCTTGATTATTTCCTGGGAGAAATAATAATACACCAGGGAATAATTTGCAGCTGGCAACCAAATTGGAAATTATAATGGCCTGTCTACTGGAATCAGGATGTATGACTTCCCAGATAGAAAAAAAAACCCTATTTTGAGAAATGAGGGAGCATGAATATTGGTAAATACCTGTGGATTTTCTCAGCAGTAAAAAAAAAAAAGCCACAGCTAAGAGCCAATGATTGGCTTAACCATTCAGGCTGGAATAATAATTGAACATATTTTTGCAAATGCAAAATTGTAAATGGGTAAAAATTGTGATCTCCATTTAAGACGAGTGCTTGAGATTTTTAACAAAATGATTTTTGAGGACTTTGTTTTAAAAAAACAGTTGGTAGGAGGGGATGATGTTCCCAGACCCTATTGCTGTATGCTGACTTCCTTGCCAAAGTCTGCTTATTTTCCATTACTCTCAGATTAATGCAGGAATCCCTATGACTTGCGTAGGATGATTGTGCCTCAGCCCAGCTTCCTTGCTTAAAAGGAAGCTTTTTATTTAAGGAAGCTGTTTACTATACGCAGTTAATTTACTCTGCAAACTGGGGTGTCTGCACATTAAAACTGAGTGGAGCTTTAACTGCGTTGCCACAGTTCTCTTGACTTGCTTCGACCATAACATACAGGCACACCTGCTGTGAAGCATATGCTTGTTTAGTCAACAAATTAAAATCGCCCTCATTTGTATTTGTGCCTTTAATAAAAGATCGGACAACTAAACTCAGCAAGTGATTATTTTCACACATGTGTAAAATTATTAGTTAATAACTACAAAAGAAGTTGCTATTAAAGATACAGTTACGATGACTGCAGTCAGCAACCTGAAAACCTGAGTGTATTTTAAAAATCTTTTCTATATTGAAGGAAAATTGAACAGTGTTTTGAAGTGGAAATGAATACAGTATACCGTAAAAGCAAACCAAAGTAGCTTAATTTGATTGAGCATCAAGACTTGGTGAAAAGTAAAATATTGTCTACAGCCAACAGATGTCGCTCTCCTTTCCAACTAAGCTCTGATCATTGTTCCTTCTCCAGCTACAGAATTTAATATATGTCTTCTTTATTTAATGAAAAGAGAACAAAGGGAGGGAAACAGTAGAACAGAACTATTACAGTAAAATTATATATTATAAACCCTGATTTGTATTTCACCTTTAACATGTAGTTTAAAAAGGTATCTTCAATGACAAAGAAAATACTCCGCAACATATTTTCCTGTATATATCTGTATATACAGAGACAGTCACTTGGACATGTATGGGGTTCCTAATGAAATAAACTACAATTGATTCGGCTACAATAGTCTGTACAAATTAGAGGATGCATTTCTTAAGAAGATCAAATAACCCTTATACTCCACTCTCCTATTAAAATCACAAATTAACTTATAGCTCTGGTTCTTTAGAAGGTACATCTATATGTGATCACTAAGAGTTGACATCAACTTGATAGCATACAAATTTAATAAATAAAAATTAAATTAAAATAATGACTTCTAATGACAAAACATCAAATACAAAACCCAAAGAACTAAAGGCAATGCAATTGAAAAGTCCTTCATTTGTGCAACATCTGGGCAATGTCAACACCACAAAACCCCTTTTGTATATACTGCCAGAGGTATTCTAGTTGTTAAATGACTTATATATCAGCACCAACATCTTGAAGTAAATCTTGAAGTAAATCTTCCCATCTTGAAAATCAATGGGAAGACAGTGAGCATCACAGAGACTAAGTATCGTATGATTTTGATGTTGTGTATTATTTTATAACCTTGCCACAGTCATATTCTAGCCAATCTAAAGCCTTCAAAAAGTCTTCCACACCACAGGAAAGAATCTATAGATCAGTGGGATGCACAGGCTCAGATGATCCATTGGAAACTAAGAAGAAAACATTAGAACATTGTTTGTTTCATGATTAGATCATCCTTTTAATTATTGTTGTGTTCTATAATGCACCTAATATATTGGTTTTTAAGTGCTATATTGTCGCCATATAATTTTTAAATAAATTAATAAACATATTTTATTGGGTGTTCAGACTGAACATTTTGACTGATCAATATGTACAATCAAAACTGCTGTTACAGATGATAGACTCCTACAACGGGGCCCTCTCCTTTTCTGGGGATTGGCAGGGGTATTTCCTGCTGACTAGTGATATGGAGAAAAGTGTAGACTGCAAAGCTAGAAAAGTCAACCAACCACTTTGCTTATCATGCACTGTATATGAAAAATCAGGATAGCATAATACTGGCATGACTGGGAACAAATGCAATATAAGCTGAATAGGATCAACAATAGTATAGTAGGACTAATAGTATACTGGTAGTCTCCTGCAGGTAATCCTACACATCAGCGGTTTGAAAAGACCCTATTCCAAAAAGGTGAGCATAGCTTATTTAGCATTACCATTTTCCAAAGTCAACAAGGCATTCTGAGATGCCGTCCACAAGAAGTTTCATTTGTTTATTGTATTGCGAGTTGAGGATTTCCTTCTTTCCAAATTAATCCAATACTTATTCAATTGAGCCTTTCCTGTGCACACCTCCAGTGTATGTTGCAGCTTCAACTCACTGTGATAGAATTGTTTTACAGCTACTATATAATTCTATCCCTTCCCTCTAGTACTCCCGCCTCTCTTGCTGGATAGTTATGTAGGAAGAACAAAGCCTGATTTTTGTCTTATCTTACTTTTGTCTGTCACAGTTACAAGGTTTTTTATTAATGTCTAGAACAAGTGCTAAGATGTATACCCTAAAAATGGGAAAAGAAAAGTTGGTTTGTTTTCTTACTGTGAGAGGTTTTTTTTTTCTGACTGTAAACACATCAGTGAGACAGAAGGCAAATCCAGCTGATAATTGTCCCTCATCCTCTTATCTTTCTATGCTTTGATCTCTTCTTCTATTTCATGATAAAACATGGCATGAAAGTGGTATTTTTTTCCTTTTGCCTGTAGCTGAGATTCTCTTACTAGCTCCCTTTCTGAAATTAATGGTTTTGCATTGCCTCCCTGTTGTCAATTTTCTCTGTTTATGGAACTGAAAAGCTGTGATGTCTGATTTTTTGTAATGGTTTGCTTATGTGTAAATTATTATTTTATTAGGCAAGCTTTGGGAACAAACCAATTCTCTTAAAATTACAACTGTTTGCTGCACATCTCACCCAGTGGTGAAATTCAAATTTTTTACTACCTGTTCTGTGGGCGTGGCATGGTGGGCGTGGTTTGGCTTGGTAGGCATAGCTTGGTGGGCCTGGCAGGGGAAGGATACTGCAAAATCCCCATCCCCTCTCCACTCCTAGGGGAAGGATATTGTAAAATCCCCATTCCCACCCCACTCTGGGGCCAGCCAGAGGTGATATTTGCCGGTTCTCCAAACTACTCAAAATTTCCACTACCGGTTCTCCAGAACTTGTTAGAACCTGCTGGATTTCACCCCTGACCTCACCTTACCTGCATAAAATAAGTGAACACATGTAAATAAATCCTTGCATCTGGACATTTAGACACATTCATAAACCCGACATTTAGACACATTCATAATGCCCAACTGGGTTATTTAAAAATGTTGTATGGGTCTAGCAACGTAGTCATTTCTGGGTCAGGATCCAGGTCCTATTAAGCATAAATAACTCCATTGTTCTGTGTGATTTACTTTAATTCAGACGGCTCATGTTGTGCATGGAAAAAAGGATTAATATGTGATAATTATCTGAAGAAGCATTGGATGACCCTATAGAATGAGGTTTTTCAAGGCATGCCCATATAGTTTCTAATGCCCCTATGAGTTCTGGAATTTCCCCAACATAGGCTATGATTACATCCTGGTTTAGGAGATGGAATAAATTTACACCTTTTCCCTTCATTTTTTGTCCTGAGAAAACTCTTGAAATGCTTTTTTAAAAATATGTAAGTTAGCCTTTGACATGGAAAACATACCTGCTTTCTTAGCCGTAGTAATACAGCTTTGACGTTTGCACAGGTTCTGGCTAAGATCTTTTCAAATAGAAGGATCTTTGTTACACAAGAGCAGCACCGCCAATTGTTGCCAAATTGTCTCAGTGTAGAATCAGTGCTTCCTTATTCTGAATGAAGAGGGTGAACCACTGCCTGGCTGCCACCACCAGAATAAGCGAATGGCCAGAGAGCATAGGAACATATTCTAAATGGGTTAATAAATAGAAGTACTGTAACCCAAATATTCATTAACAAAGTAACTTAAATATACAAATCCAGTCTTTTGCAATGGAACTGTTTGTTTACAGGATGCCTTATCAACTGTTTATATATAACCTTTGACATATATGTGTTCCACTGCCCTTTAACCCTTCATTTCATTCAATAGTCTCATATTTTCTCAGTGGCCTTTGAGTATTGGTGGTTCATCTTAAACTCACCTTGATTTGCTTCTTGCCAGTTGTGGTGCAAAATGAAAAATTTTAGTTAATACCAATACAGGACAAAGCATCTCAATAAATCTCTCATTCTATCCCTTAAGAATGTGTCGTTGGTGGCACAGTGGTTAGAATGCTGTATTATAGGATAACTCACTGTTCACTGTCAGGAGTTTGAGCCTGACCGGCTCAAGGTTGACTCAGCCTTCCTTCCTTTGGACATCAGTCAAATGAGGACCCAGATTGTTGGGGGAAATATGCTAATTTTGTAAACCGCTTAGAGAGGGCTATAAAGCACTCTGAAGTGGTATATATGTCTAAATGCTGTTACTATTGCTATTTTTGGGACAGAAAAGAATGTGTATTCTAACTACTCCATCACATGTAGGATGTTGTATCTTCCTTTCCATTTGCATTGATGATAGTGATGTTTGATTTAAATTATAATGCTGCAATTTAAATTTTGTTATATGATTACAAATTCAACCTTTCCCATTCAAGTCTCAGTCAGACATTTTCGTCTGTCTGTCTGTGTCTGTCTGTCTGTCTGTCTGTCTGTCTGTCTGTCTGTCTGTCTGTCTATCTGTCTGTCTGTCTGTCTATCTATCTATCTATCTATCTATCTATCTATCTATCTATCTATCTAACATGGGTTCTGGATGTGCTGTAAGCATTTATTTATTTGTTCAATTTATGAGCTGCCTCAATCACTGCAATGACTCTAGATGATATATAGCATATTTTAAAAGGTAGGAAAAAAACAGTGACAGAAACTCTGAAACATGCTTTTTTTCATCCTTTTAGATAATATTACTGTTTCTTTTAACCTTGTGAAGCTGTCCAGAGTTGCTTTGGTCTAGAAATCTAACAAAAATCAATACATAAATGATTAGGCATTTATTTTTATCAAGCACAGACAAAAGATACCGATCTATATCTTCTATTTGGAATTTGATGATTCTGCATGGGTTTCCATCACTCTTCCAGTTATGTTGGACATCAGGTCCCATAATTTCTAGATTGACTGGCATTGGCTTGAAGTCTCCTGATTCTGGGGGCATTTCATCTTTAGTCTTGAATTCAGAACTGTTGTGCCATTTGGTAGTCCCTCGGAGACTCCTGGCTCTTGCTGGAAGAGCAAACAGAACCATGCTGAGATGCAAATCTATTTTGTGTCTAAGAATTATTCTTGTTCCTAGGTTAGGAAGCCCTGCTCACTGTCATCTCCTGTTTGGACTATTGAAATGCATTGTCCATGGGATTGCCCTAAAACAGGGGTGTCAAACAGTGGTGGGTTGCTACCGTTTCACCCCGGTTCAGGCAAATCAGTAGCGGCGGGGCTGGAGGCTCCGCCCACCTGTCTGGATGCTTCTCTGCATGTGCAGAAGTGTTGTGCATATGCACTCGCGCACACGCACGAGCAAACCAGTAGCAAACTAAATTAAAAACCACTACTGGTGTCAAACTCAAGGCATCATGATGACGTCACATGATGTAGCGTGACTTTTTCCCCTTTCACTAAACCAGGAGCTGGCCACGAGTTTGACAGCCCTGCCCTAAAAGAACATATAGAGGTTGCAACTGGTCCATAATATGGAAGTGCAGAAAATATGGGTTCACAATGGCACATCTATATAACATTGCTGCTCCACAAATTGCTTTAGCTTTCTACAAAATTCCAGGTGCAATTTGAAGACTTATTTACTGCTTTTAAAGCTATTCATGCGATAAAGGTTAAGGTAAAGGTTCCCCTCGCATGTATGTGCTAGTAGTTCCTGACTCTAGGGGGTGGTGCTCATCTCCATTTCAAAGCCGAAGAGCCAGTGCTGTCCGAAGACGTTTCCGTGGTCATCTGGCCGGCATGACTAAATGCCAAAGGCGCACGGAACGCTGTTACCTTCCCACCAAAGGCGGTCCCTATTTTTCTACTTGCATTTTTTATGTGCTTTCGAACTGCTAGGTTGGCAGAAGCTGGGACAAGTAACAGGAGCTCACCCTGTTATACAGCACTAGGGATTCGAACTGTTGAACTGCCAATCTTCTAATCAAGAAGCTCAGCGTCTTGCCCACTAAGTCACCGCATCCCTTCCATTCATGGGATAGAGCACAATTATTTGCCAGACTGGCTTTTTCTGATTCTTTGCCTGTCCCATGAGATCTGGCAGGGTGGACATGCTTCAAGTCTCTTCTATGAAAGTGTCACCTAAGAGACCCAGGAAACACATCTTCTGTTGTAGTGGCCAGATGCTTGGAATAGCAAATCTTCTGTGATGCTGTTGGAATTCCAATAAAATCATTTTTTCTAACTATTGGGTTAGTTGGATGAGTTCATCCTGTCCTGGTTTTAGATTAGAATGTTGGCAATTTGGCCTCATTTTTCTTCTCTTTTATAGGTCCTCAATAGTGCTTTCTCCAAAAATTGAACGGAGAGGGATGGATTCATGCTGCACAGAATTTTTTTTTTTAAAGTGGGGAGCACATTTACTACAGGTAGTTCTTGACTTACAACCATTTGTTTAATGACTGCTCAACATTATGACAGCACTGAAAAAAGCGACTTAAGACTTCACTACAACCATGGCAGCATCCCTATGACCATGTGATTAAAATGCAGGTCTTTGGGAAGCAACCTCTATTTACAAAACCTGCAGCATCCCAGGACCGCATAATCACCATTTAGGATCTTCGCAGGGGGCTTCCATCAAAGCCGATAGGAGAAAGCAGGATTCCCTTAATCACCGTGTGATTTGCTTACTAACCAAGACAAAAAAGGTTGTAAATTGGGCATGACTCACTTAATGACCGCATCACTTAGTGACAGAAATTCTGGTCCCAATTGTGATCAGAGGCTGAGGACTATCTATGTTATATCTTTCATTTCCCATCTTCCTGGCCTTCTGGTATTTTTGTCCTAATTCATTCATAAACTTTTTCAGACTTTGGGGCTTTTGTTATTCCTTCACGATCAAGCAAAAGAAAGCAACTGTTTCAGGACTGAACATTATCGCTTTGGTGGAGGGGGAGAGGGAGGCATGAAAAAAGCTGCATATCAAAGCATCCTTGTTGTGTTTGGATACCTGCTTTGTGAAACATTTTGTCCTCTGGTGTAAGGTTGGCCCTGACCTTCTGGAAGAGGTTGAAGGCCTGGGCCTTCAGCTTGGGGCTCCAATGGGTGGGGGAGGTGGTTGATCAATTAACAACAGATCCCACCTCTCCCCCAACCTGCTCCACCCCGCGCTCCCCTTTTTCTAATTGAGCCACAAAGTTCTGCACTTTATACTAATTTATTTATGTTTTTAGTTTATAGTTTTTTTTATTTTTCATGATTATAAGCCAGCCAGTTATCTTCATTTAAGATGGGCAGCCTATATATTTTATAAACTACCCAGAAGTGAATTCCACGAAAATGGAATGAGCAGAACTAGAGAAATACAGAAACGCGAAGATGGACTCAAGTACAGGTAGTCATTGACTTACGACCACAACTAAGTCCCAACTTTCTGTTGTCAAATGAGACATTTGTTAAGTGAGTTTAGCCCCATTTTACAACCTTGCTTGCCAGTTGTTACGTGAATCACTGCAGTTGATAAGTTAGTAACATGGTTGTTAAGTGAATCTGGCTTTCCCATTCACCTTGTCTGTAAGATCGTAAAACGGGATCACACGAGGCAGCGATGGTCATAAGTATGAACCAGTTGCCAAGTTTCTGAATTTTGATCACAAGATCATGGGGATGTCATGGAGATCGTGTGAAAAAACGGTCATCGATCACTTTTTTTCAGTGCTGCTGCCACTTTGAACGGTCACTAAACGAACTGTATTAAGTCGAGGACGATCTATATTTATCCCTGCTCGAAAATGACAGCCATCCGTTGGGAAAGACTGATGTCAGAAGACGAGGTCTGGCAGGAAATGGGAGTGGGTTGGGTGGAACAGGGCTGATGCAGCGTTTCTTTCTGGCCTCGCCCCGCTGCATTTCTGCACCGCGCTGCGACTTTTCTCGCCGCCTCCCTACGAACCAACCAGCAGAATTTTAAAAAAGATCCGTGCGCCCCCTCGGCAGGGGCTGTTCCGGCGCCGAACCGCCTTCTCGATTCCCGTCGTCTCGGGCGAGTAGAGGCGGCGTGAGGGGGCGGGTGCCCAGGCGGAGCCAACGAGCTTGGAGGCTCGTCTTCTTGGGTCCGACAGGGCTGGTACGGAGTAGGAGTCGGTTGGAAGAGCCCCCTGCTTCGGTCCTGCCCGCTACTCCCCCCACCCCCGGTAAAAACCCTGCCTCCTCCTCCTCGTCCTCCTCCTCCCTCTCCTGAGATAAAACCTCGGTCCCAGCGCTGCGTCCGGTCTCCCTTAAGCCGGTCCCGTGGGGTGTTTGTCAGGGTATGGCAGCGCTGGGAGCCGTAGTGAAGAAAGTGTGGTGTATCCGCCGCTATTTGGTGCTTCTGTGCACTCCGCTGGTGCTGCTGCCCATCCTCTTCAACCTGCCCCCCAAGGTAACGCCTTGCCCGCCACCCTTTCTAGGGTACCCCCCCCCCATGAGAAGCTTCTTTTCCTTCCTGCTTTCTGTGCCCCGATCCCAGACTCCGTGTCCCTCCCCATGCGGAGTAACCACCGAGCTG
>JANHZT010006288.1:12866-26931 GCA_032468215.1 Stegonotus admiraltiensis
GTATGAAGGCTATTGCTTAACGCATTGTAAGACGCCCTGAGTCTCCGGAGAAGGGCGGCATATAAATCAAAGCAAAAGAAAAAAAAAAGAAATAAGGCGTCCTTGGTGCTCTCTCTGAGCTTGGTTGTTTTCTTGCAGATGTTTCACTACCGGTACTTGGTAATATCATCAGTGCTTGTGACAAAAACAAACATTTTTGTTTCCTGTGCTTCAAGCAAACCTGATTAATAAAATAACATCGCTTTATTCCAATTTTTGTCTCTTCTTTCTTGGTCATTGCTTCCAAGATATTTCGTTGTTACATTTTATGTTTTGATCACAAAAGATGTTCCAGAGAGAATGCTCAGAATAGAATAAGTATGTCCTGTACATTTTAATATACAAACAAGTAGTGTAAGATTGTAATGCAGTGCAATTTATTTTTAAGAAAAACAATTCGATCAAGAGTTTTCTAAGCAATTATTTGACCCGCTTCCTAAATTTGTCATTCCATGCATCTTCTGCAGTGCAACTGTACATTATTTTTGGCTATTTCAGTACATCTATAGATGATACATACTCATGTACGATAATATTAGATGTGGAATAGGATTTTTTAAAAATAGAATCAAACAGAGAAAAATAGTATAGAATTTTCTTATAAATGCTAGGATTATCATCCTTTTCTTTTTCCTCTTGCCAAGTTCTAATTGAAATATTCAGAGCTTTGTTGGGACAAGGGAGACCAACAGCTAGGACACCCAGTTCCAATTCTCTGAGAAAATGTCCCTGTCTCATCTTCCGCTTCAGTCTTTAAATGTCTTTCAGGTTAAAAGATCTGCAATTATGTGCAATAAAATCCAGCACCAGTGCTTTCAAGTACTGTGTCCCTTGCTGTATATTGTATTTTGACCATTCCTGAACATGTTCAGGACAACGGTGTGGCACTGCTTTACACAATTTAATGTTCTTCAGCTACATTGTCTTTCTTCTAAACTGCATTCCCATCAATCAGATAGAAAGCTGGTAGTATTTTTCCTTTTACACCATGAACATCAAATTGTATCTACAGGTAGTCCTCACTTGGTGTCTGCGATTAGGTCTAACAGCTCAGTCATTAAGCAAAGTGGCTGCTAAGTGAAAAATCATGTGACTGCAAATGTGCTTCTGATTTTATACAGGACGAGGTATACTAACTGACCGTAATGTGAATACACGACTGAGAAAGAGAGAGATGCTGTGAAGATGGTAAATGTGGACATCGGTCGCAAAATTATTTTTCCAGCAATGGTTGTAATTGCAAGCAGCCACTGTCTGAGAGAGCTACTAAGTGAGGACTACCTGTATTAATATAATATCTTAATACCATTGGACTTGCTGTTAAATTTCCTCATCGATTGATCTGCTTGCTTGGCAGAGCTACAAAACTCACAGGGAATGAATATTTTTTTCTTTTTTTAATGCCTTCAAGTCAGTCTGGACTCCTTGCAATTGCCTGAAGAAGTCCCTGTGGCTTTCTTGGGACATTTTCAGAAGTGGTTTGCCATCACTGACTTCCTAGGCTAAAAGAAAGTGACTGTCCTTAAGTAACTAAGTCAGCAGGGCTAGAATTCCCCATATCCTGGTTTCTAGCCTGGTGTCTGTAATCATTACAGACCCATTACATTGGATCTCTTTAGAAGCTTTGTTTACTAGTTAAACTTTCTCTAACTGCATTCAAATACATACTAAGCATACTAAGGCTCTTTATTTCTACCATGGAAGATAGTGTTTTAAGATGGCTGGGATATCTATCTGGCCATTTACTTGGAAGTTCAATTGTTGGATCCAATAATGCAACACTTTTTGCCTATACATTCTAGGGAAACTTTTGTTTCTTATATCGTGGCCCTAAAGTGAAGCAATTGTATTGTATTCTTATGTTATTCTTAGGACTGAAGTAGATATAATCTGAAATGAGTTTCAACCTGCATGTAGAATAACAGAGTTGGAAGGGACCTTGGAGGTCTTCTAGTCCAACCCCGTTTAGGCAGGAAACCCTACACCACTTCAGACAAGTGGTTATCTAATCTCTTCTTTAAAAACTTCCAGTGTGGGAGCATTTACAACTTCTGGAGGCAAGTTGTTCCACTAATTAATTGTTCTAACTGTCAGGAAATTTCTCCTTTGTTCTAGGTTGCTTCTCTCCTTGATTAGTTTCCACCCACTTCTTGTGTCTAAAATAATACCAATATTATCAGGACAGTTTAAAGGACTGATAATAAATGAGATCATAGCAGACGAGGAGAGAGGTATAATTCTTTCCTGCAATAATCCTGAAAACAATCCCTACTCTGAAGCTGATACTTGTGTTTAGAAGAGACCATTGGCATAATTGAATGGGGTTTCTACTGCAACAAGTTAAGTTTCAGCATTTGCAACTAGAGAAGGAAAAAGTTAGCCTCTACCTGCCCTACTGCGTTCTTTCTTTCGATTTGTCCAGTGCTTTTAAAGCCTGCATGTTTGAAGGAGAATCTGATCGTAAAGAAATTTGAGGAGGGATATTTAAACTTTGAGTGCTGAATTTTGTTCAACTTCTTCTGTTATGGATTATCAACTTTTTGGTGTTATAAAAATCATGGGTCCTTTTTTGATACAGTAGAACCCACCCCTGGCGTGAGCATGGCTAGCGCGTGATGCATCTGGCTTGTGGGCTGCGCGTTTGACAGCCCTGGTATAGTGGTTAAAGATGCTGCACCAAAACAAGAGAAACCCAGAATCTAGCCCTTGAGAGGCATGGAAGCCAGCTGGCTAATCTTGGGTCAGTCATGCTCTCTCAACCCAAATCAACATCAGGTTCTATAACAACCTGTGGAATAGTAGAACCCCTTGTCACATCAGATACTGAAAGCTTTGCTATGTGAACTGAAACAATTGTAGGGCAAACCAAGCACTCAATTGAGACATGCTAGGAAAAACAGCAACATTTTAATTTTTTTTTTTAAATCTGGCCCTTATTGTTTTTTTTAAATAAATAACTCAAGGTGATAAACATATCCAATACTTCTTTTTACTTCTATTTTCTCAACAACAACATCCCTATGAGGTGAGTTGGATCGAGAAGACTAGTCCAAAATCCCCCAGCTGGCTCACAATCTAGTTTCTAGCCTGATAATACTTTAATCATCAAACTGCCTCAGCTTCCTACTCAGATTGTTGCCACACATACATTTTGCTAAAATAAACTGTAGGGACTGGTAGAGTTCTTCCAAGCTACATTATGCACAATGTTATTTATCAAATTCATATACCCCTTATCTTGCAATTCAGGCGACAGTATGGTAATATCTTCAATGTACCAAACAACATTAGCAAATATCCCTGTCCCATGAAGTTTATAATCCAATTGTTAAGCATGCTCCGCAACTGGTTGAATGACACAGTTCATATGTTATCTGTCCCAGCAATAAGGCTATCTATTCTATAGACCAATAGCACCATCCATATTAATATATCACCTCAGCAGTGGCTGGATGACGATGAAAATCTTTAGTTTGAATAACCTTAATGTCTGTACTTTTGAATGAGATATACCAGACAGTTTAATTACAGCTTTTCCCCGAAAGGTCTTTTTCCAATATACAATTCATAGAAGAATGCAAGAAATGTGCACCATTTTGTTGAAATACAGTTTCTATTGAGCTCTAGGCTCTCTCTCCTCTGTCCCTATTTAGCACCTGGCTCTGATGGGGTGAAACATCCTGCAGGCCTGAAATCTTGTCCATGTCTGCATACAGAGGTTCTATGTAAAGATTTATGCTATGTCAAGGCAATATTTTCCGTATTCTTTAAATAAACAGATTTCTTTAGTTTGGGAAAAATGGCAAATGCCTAAATTTTTTTTAGCAGCCAGATATTCTTTGTTGTGCTTACTGTGAGACCAATTTCTGATTTTGAGAATCAGAATAGCTTTGTATGGGCACAGTGAGAAGGCTGCTGTTGAAAAAGGAGAAGGCCAGACAGACTGTGTATTTTAAAATGGTGTCTTGAAATGCTAAAGGAGTTAGGACAGGTGAAGGCACAGTGGGCCAAGGAAATTCATATCGTTGTTGGATCTACGCAGCAGGAAGGAAAACAGGTCTGTTTGGCATACTTTTCTGAACTGAAACGAAGCCTGGTAGGATTTGAACTCTAGAATTTTCACCTGCTAAGGAAGATGAAACCGTTCTGCAATGAATGAATTGTGAATGCAATCTCTCTATCCTTCCCCTTCCCCCACAAACTGCAGAGATTTTCAATATTTTTGATCTGATAGACAGACACTGGGGATTGACAGACACTGTCAGGACAGACACTCCTATTTATCAGTGTCTGATAGACAGACACTGATTATAGACAGACACTGGGAGGACAGACTCTTATTACTCTTTCTTTCTTTCTTTCTTTCTTTCTTTCTTTCTTTCTTTCACAATTGTTTTAAAAATATTTACAGAAGAAGATAAAAACTAATACAAAGTAACATAAAACAAGGGAGAAAGAATCAAAGTAAAAGCAAAAAGTATGAGAAAAGGAAAAAGTTCAAAAAAATAGAAAAATTAAGAAAAAAGATATAAAGTAATAGCATCTGACATTATTCAGAGCAGTTTTGCTGTGTATTCTCTCTCTAAAGTTACATCATATGCAAAGTTCTTCTTTCTATAATCTATCCTATCTAATCCTCAAAACCATAAATCAGAAGTTCATTTTTTTTAAATTTTAAGCAAAAAAGACCACAAGAGGCTTCCAGTCACCATTACATGTAGATAATGTCTTCTCTCTAATCAAGAAAAAATCAATTTACCCATTTCAGAAAAATCTGTCAGTTTCACCAGTCTTCCATAGTGGATTGTGTCGAATCTTTGCATCTCTCTGAATATAATTATCGTGCTGCAACAATCATATACTAAAATATTCTTCTATTGCTTTTTTCTAACTATTTATCCATTAATCCTAAAAGGAGAACTTCTGACTTCAGTTGAATGAGCTCTATTTATCTTTGTCCTTTTTTGTTTCTGGACAGCAGGGCACACTTACAAACAATCTGGCCTTCTCTGCAATTTTACAAAGGTTTGGTTTTTCCAGCAGGCTTTTGGAAACAGATGTATTGTGAATTCTTTCCTCTTGGAATCTGATACTTTTGTTTGAATTGAGTTCATATACCTGCTCCGACACAGGACTGCAAAGTTACTTTCTGATTTTTATGTATATATTTAACCTTAGTTGCTCAGAGTTGCAGTGGCATGTAAGTTTCATAAAACAAAAATATTTCTATTTATTTCAGTATAAAATGTCAGGTGGAGTGTTGAATTTGGCAGATATGAAGGAACCTGTCGGGAACCCAAATATTCATGAGCCTATTAAGTATGCTTATACCAGATGAAACTTTCCATTATATTATTGCTGGCACTTGAATATTATACCTTGATTGAAAAACAAACAAACAAAATAGCTTTGCTGGATCAGATCAAAGTCTTGCCTAGTCTAGAACCCACTTACATACAGTGTTGTTCATTTATTTCGAGTGATATGGAAGCAAAGCTTGAAATACCAGCTTCCTCCTGTTGTTCCTTCCAGTAACAGATAATTCAGAGGCAGTTCCTGAATTTCATTTCCTAAAAGTGACATCAGCAGTAGCCAATAATTCTACATTAATCTCTTGATTCTGTTTTGAAGTCTTTTATCCCTAGTAGCCATCAGCATGTCTTCTATTATTATAGTATTAATACTTCTCAGTATTAGTTCTGCAGAAAAACACTTTTTTTCTCTTTGTCCTGACTCTTGCCAAATAGCTTTATTGGCAATCCCCTGTTTCTAGTGTTTGCTTTGCTGTGCATATAACACTGAGATGAGCAACCTATACCCTAGAATTACATGCACAGACACAGACGCAAACACAAATACAGACAAAGGCACAGACATGCACATATACACACCCACACCCACAGTGTATTTTAGAAGCTTCACTGATCACTTTTGCTGAACATCAGTTGCAGGTTTCCAGCTATTTTGAGAAGGCAAACGCATAAATGTTGCAACGGAATCCATAAAAAGGGCTTAAAATGGAGCAGAGATGGAGAAGGGAATTCTAATACCGGTATTATCATCTTGCCCACTGCCGTGTAAAGTTACAAAGGATGACAATCTGCAGTAGCATAGCCCAAGGTTTATTTGTAGATGGAAGGGAATATACCCCAATTTTGTTAGTCAGGTTATTAATTGTAGGCAGTGTTTTTCAAGCTTGGTACCTTTAAGATGTGGGACTTCAAATCCAAGAATTGTTCAGCCAGCATGTTCATCTGTTTCTTTGCTCTGAAACAATCTGAAAAAAAGGAAGATTTTGGAAATTCTAAGATTTGAAATTGCACTGGCTAATACCTAATAAGAAAATAATTCATTGGCACCATTATTAAACAACTTATTTTTTGCTATTTTAATTGTATTTACTTTTATCCTACTCTACCACATTCACACTTTACAGTAAAGCAAGCTATGTTTTTGCTATTCTCGATACAAGAATTTCATTGTATGTATCCTACAAATAATTAACAAGATCCAATATAAAATGGCTAATCACATTACTTATCTCCTATCACCATACAGTATGTAATAAGTACTTCAAAACCGGGTTGTGGTACTTTCAATGTATTTGCCTTCTTGTCACCAAGCATTCCCAGTCACCATATTCTGGGAGTTGAAGTCCAGACATCTTCAAGTTCCCAAGGTTGAGAAACATTGTTCTATTGCACTGTAAATATTTGGAAGTCGCTGCTTTTTTTCCTTTTCCTTTTCTTTTTTACGTTGTATCCCCTTTCTCCTTCTTTGTGATCTTTATTTTCATTTATAAAAATGAGATAATAACCTCTAATAAAAATGTAAAAAAAGAGAGACCACTGAAAGGGTGAAATCATTATAGAGTGTAGCCTATTGGGCTGGGAAGCTGAGTTTCTCAGTCACTCATCTCATCCCAATCCAAGGTGGAATTATGCCTTCCCTTCAATGAATTGGAGACAAAGACAGAATACAAGCCTTTATGCCACAATAAAAGGGCATCACACCAGGGGTGGGCTTCAAAAATTTTAGCAAGGGTCCCCGGTTGCTGGGTGGGTGTGGCCATGGTGGGCATGGCCTAGTCAGCCTCCTGAACCATGACTCCAGACTCCGGAGGCTTTCTTTGAGCTTCTGGGAGGGTGAAAATGGACTCCCCAGGCTCCAGAGACCCTCTAGAGTTTCCGGCCTTCCCGAACTTCCAGTAGGCCCGTTCTTCGCCTTCCCCAAGCTTCTGCGTGTGCCCTGCACTTACCTGCATCCAAAACGGACTGTGTGGGCACTCCTGGGAGGAGCAGGGAGGGGTGGGCAGGGCCAGCTACGAGTAGGATTTGGGGGTTCTCCAAACTGCACAGAATCTTAGCTAGCAGTTCTCCCGAACCCCTGAGAACCCCCAGCAGCCCACTCCTGCATCACATTCAGATTTTGGCAGTGTCTCCATAAAATCACACTTGAGCAATCAATGAGGAACAAGGTCAAAAGGGGGAATCAAAAGATATTTTTAATGTAGGCTTCAATGCCATTAAACAAAGAGTCAAGACAAGGTAATTCAGAGTAAACCTTTTGCTACGTATTCTAAGTGTTAATAGCAAGAACATTAGATCTATGTGTCTATCATTTCAGGGAATTTGATATGCATTTAGGCTCTACTAATTCTATATAGTGCTTCTAAAAAGGAGCAGCAACCTCTTCAGAAGCAGCAGCTCCCACTTCAATAAATTCGACACATGCATTTTGTAATAGACAGCTATATGTACAGAAATATTTGAATATTATTCCTGGACCACATTCCTTAATGTTGGACCTTGTCTCTCATCTTTTCCAAAAGAAAGTCAGAGACAAGTGAACTCCAGAAACTTTCCCATACTTATTATATGTGTTCATATGTTCTATTCATATAATTTATATATGTTAATATATATACTTAATATACTTTTTTGGGGGTAGAGATAGATTTGAAATTGACTACAGGTACTTAACAACAGTTCATTTAGTGACCATTCAAAGTTACAATGGCATTGGAAAAAAGTGATTTATCACCACTTTTCACATTTATGACCGTTGCAGCATCCCCATGGTCACATGATGAAAATTCAGACGATTGGCAATTGACTCATATTTATGACGGTTGCAGTGTCCTGGGGTCATATGATCCCCTTTTGCGACCTTACAAGCAAAGTCAATGGGTAAGCAAGGTACACGTAACAACTGTGTTACTAACATAACAACTGCAGTGATTCGCTTAACAAAGGTGGCAAGAAAAGTTGTAAAATGGGGCAAAATTCACTTAAATGTTTCACTTAGCAACAGAAACTATGGGCTCAATTGTGGTCATAAGTCGAGGACCACTGTTCACTGCTACTAAATATCCCCCAAGAAGAGGTAGAGAATTCACCAAACAGGCCACTGTGATTATTGATGTTCAGGCCTGCACTTGAGCTGGCCAAGGACCCCCACAATTTGTTCTGATATTGAAAAGTTCTTGTCACAGCTTTTCTGCCACCTATATACTGTAATTCTGGGTGGGAAAAGGATGCCATATTGAAGAGGAAAAGGCAAAAAAAAAAGTGAAAGCGGGGAAGGGAGATAGAAGAAGAGGGAGAGCACAGAAGGAGGAAGGCACAGAAATATCATGGTCTCTTAGAGCAGTGGGTCTCAACCTTCCTAATGCCATGACCCTTTAATACAGTTCCTCAAGTTGTGGTGACCCCCAACCATAAAATTATCCCTAAGACCATTGAAAATATGTGTTTTCCGATGGTCTTAGGCGACCCCTGTGAAAGGGTCATTCGACCCCCAAAGGTGTCCCGACCCACAGGTTGAGAACCACTGTCTTAGAGCATTCTGTAGAACATTGTCCTCTTGTATAATGAGATCTTACTCAGCTCTGAGTTATTGAGGCAGAACTCAGTCACTTTTGTAATTGAAAACTTCACTGTTGTTAAAGTTACAGCAAAGGTAGAAATTGAGACGTATTTTGAGCAATTATTTCCACAATCTCTTAATATTGGCATTCTGTCTGCACTGATGGGAATACAAGTCCAGAATAAATAAAGGAGAACAATAGCAATAGCACTTAGACTGATACATCACTTCACAGTGCTTTATAGCCCTCTCTAAGTGATTTACAGAGTCAGCATATTGCCCCCAACCATCTGGGTCCTCATTTTACTGACCTCGGAAGGAGGGAAGGCTGAGTCAACCTTGAGCCGGGGAGACTCGAACTGCCAAATATTCTTCTTTTTTCTCTGTGGTAACAGATTATGTAAAACATGTCTTGCATAACTGAGGAAAACACAACTCAGCTGGCAATTATTACATGGTTAGAAAATTAACTCAGTCACAAGGCTCGTAAGAAAGTTCGCATTTGTAACAAATAAAAGTCATTCTGAACGTTAAACAAGTCAAATAATTATTTTTTTAAAAGAACATTTGAACTAATTCAGAGGCTGGGTCAAAACTAATTGGTCATTGCCATGGAGCACAGTAAGTCAGATGTCAAAGCTGGTAGAATCAAGAAAGATTCTTTCTCTTTCCATGGGAACTGATGCCCTTTGACCAAATTCACCACATGGCTGCTTTGTGCAGCGACTTTGGTTCCCAGTTTATGTTAAAATTGAGAGATGGGAAATTTGGTAGCTTTGATAGATATGTTTGGAAATGTGTTTGGAACCCTGAAGAACAGGTGGACAACACAAAGAGCCCATTTGTCAGGACCGGAAATTCCCATTTTTTTCAAATTACGTATGATACTTCTTTCCAGCCAGCTCTCAAAACTTTATAATTACATTGCCTAAAGTTGTGGTTGTGACTTCTGTATTTGAATAAAGATTAATCACTTGTGGAAATGTAGGTGATGTGACTTGGAATAATACTTATTTACTAGCACTTCTATTGGTCAATGACTGAAATACATTTTTTGTCTAGTAAGTCTTGTTTCCAACTCTTGTTTCCAACTCAGTTTCTGCATGCTGCACTTAAGTGGGTGATTAAATAGTTTTCTTAGTTCATCTTGCGTAGTTTCCATTCCATTATATGCCCAGCCCTTCTGAAATATTGAATGATGAATGATGAATGATGAAAATGTTTTTCTTTCCTTGGCTGTTTTCTTCCTTTGGTTTTTTTTCACCTGAATGACTGTTTTGTTTTGTTTTCTTATCTGATCCCTCCATTAGTGAAATTAATCCATCTGATGTATACCTTTAACCTAAAATTCTTCTTGCAGCCTTAAATCCATGCAAAAAAAGGAATCTATTGAGTGCTCATGTAGACCATAAATAACTTATCATGCACTTATAATAAACCACACTTCTGAAGCACCTTTTACATAATTCAGATACTTCATGTTTATAGTCAAACTTTAATATAATAGATCACTTTATAGTAAGTATGAAGGTGTGCAGTGGCTTTAGGCTTTACAAGAAAATTGTTCCTAGTTCTGCTGAGCTGCAGAACTGGCATATACCCATAGAGAATGTCAGTATTTGCTTAGGCTGACACAATGGGTAGAGGCAAGGAAAGCAGGCTAAAGGTGATAAGAACTTCAGCAGGTGCTGATTAGGATAGCTAATCAGCACCCACTGATTTAAACACACCCATGGTGTTAAAGAGATACAGAAATATTTAACCTTTGCTTCTATCTAGGGTTCATCTGAGTGCGAACTTTCAGGGGCCCCCCTTTTCCCCCATGGGAACCTGAGATGCCTGGCTCAGACATCACCACAATTATGCTTCCTTAAAGGCAGCTACTCCCAATGCTGACAAATGTTGATGACAAGAAGGAAGAGCTACAGCCCTAGACAATGGTCGAACAAATGAAAATTGAGTCTGAAAGAGGAGGGTTGATGAAAACATAACAGAAAGCACCCTCCATAGTTTTAAAGCAGACGGTGGTACCATCAGACTTGCATAATTCTGTTAAAAGAACCAATAATAATAAATATTGCTAATGGGATTTATATATTTTTTTATACCTGAGGTTTATATATGTAGTTTTATCTATTTTTTCTGTGCCACTCAGGGTCACTTTGATGAAATGAGCAGCCCTATACATTTGATGAATGAATGAATGAATGAATGAATGAATAAAAAAATAAAAAATTTGCAAAAAAAGTTAGGGTTAGTACTCCCAGCTATGTTGGTATGCACTACCTTGCAAGGCTAACAGAAACCTAATTTGTATCATTGCTCTTGTAAACAATGAGAAGAAAGTAAGAATTACAAATGTTTTTGCAATTTTCCAAGTGATTTATAAATCCTTTATAATGCTTCCCCCCCTCCTTTTTTTTTTCCTTGCAGGAAGGAAAATGTCTCTATGTCATTTTGGTGATGGCTATATATTGGTGCACCGAAGCGCTGCCTTTATCAGTGACTGCTCTTCTCCCTATAATTCTGTTTCCTTTCCTTGGAATTCTCCCAGCCAACAAAGTTTGTCCCCAATACTTTTTAGACACCAACTTCCTCTTTTTGAGTGGCTTGACCATGGCGGCTGCCATTGAAGAGTGGAATCTGCACCGTAGGATTGCATTGAGAATCCTAATGTTAGTGGGAGTCCAACCAGCCAGGTAAGTAACTACAGAAACAACTAAAATTAGAGTGTAGTTGTGTCCAAAATAAGAAAAGAAGGGGTGGACTAATGTTGCACTTGTCTTAGTGATCTATCATATAGCAGAAATGTGTGGATCCCAGATACATACTATTTGTTATATTTATTCCCTATCTTTTCTCCAGGAACAAATGATGGCTTAAGGTTCTCTCTGTTTCTGCTGCATTCCTCCCCCCAACAACAGCGCTGTGGTATAGGTTGCACACAATCATGCAATAACTTTGCCTGGCCTTTAACACAGGTTTTCTTAGTTCTAGCCTAACACCATTATACCATTTTTGTAAACATGTCAAGTTTGGATTTAGTCAGGTTCTTTTGTACTTGTTGATTTTGGATGATGAATAACAATAGCAATAGCACTTAGTCTTATTATATACTGCTTCATAGTGCTTTACAGCACTCTGAGTGCTTTACAAAGTCAGCATGTTGCCCCCAAGAACTTGGGTCCTCATTTTACCGACCTTGGAAGGATGGAAGGCTGAGTCAGCCTTGAGAATGCAGTATTGCAGGCTGTGGGCAGAGTTAGCCTGCAATACTGCATTCTAACCATGGCTCCTGAAAATTTGTTTAAAAAGACTTCTATAGCATTTGCAAATAAGCTGCTATGGTATGGTGTGGTATGGTATAGTATAGTATGGTGTGGTGTGGTGTGCTGTGGTGTATGTGTGTGGTGTGGTATGGTATGGTATGGTATGGTGTATGGTATGATGTATGGTGTATGATGTATGGTATGGTATGGGTGGGTTCTACTTACCTTTACTACCGGTTCACAATGGGAGTGCATGTGCATGAAGTGCCAAAACTGGAGTGATAGTGGTGCTGGCCTTTACAGATCTCTTGATGGTTTTTGGTAACATTGATCAAGTTATCTTTCTAGATTACTTTGGAAGAATTAGCATGGAGGGCACCAGGGATGGGTTCTAAACTTTTTTACTACTGGTTCTGTGGGCATGGCTTATTTTGTGGGTGTGGCTTGGTGGAGGGTAATGTGACTGGGTGGGCATGGCCAACTTTTAAAAAAAAAACTTTTAAAAGCATTTTTTCTACAACCTTAAGAGGTTGCAGGAAAAAAATGCTTTTAGCAGCCTCTGACGATCAGGCAACTCAGCTGGGATCGCCAAAGGCTTTTAAAAGCATTTTTTCCCCTACAACCTCTTTGGCCAAAGTGGTTGCAGAAAAAAATGCTTTAAGAAGCCTCTGATGATCCCAGCTGAGCCGCACGATCATCATTTTTTACTTTTAAAAGCATTTTTTCGGCTGAAGAGGTTGTAGAAAAAATGCTTTTAAAAGTTTTTTTTAAAAAAGCATCTGATGAGGTGGGCGGGGTAAGCGAGCGGCGACCGGGCCGGGGACCAGTTCAGGGGCATGGCCAGCCAATGTTATTACCGGTTCTCTGAACTACTACAAATTTTTACTACTGATTCTTGTGAACTGGTGCAAACTGGTAGCAACCCCACCACTGGAGGGCACAATGGTTTCAGTGCTTCTCTTTCCTCTGGGGCAGGTTCCTGTCAGTGTTGGTGGGGGTTCCATGTAGTGTTAAGCCCCCGCTTTGCAGGCTTTCTCAGGACTCTGCTCTCTTCCTATCCCACACCTATTTTGGATGATGGCATCAGTTGGAATGGGTTTAATAATCATCAGTATGCTGATGATACTCAATTAAATATACTACATCTACACCAGGCCAAGCAAGTGATGACGTCAAGGTTTTGTCCACAAGTCCAAAGAGTGTGGGGGACTGGAGGGGGAAGAAGAGGCCCTAGCGAGATTGAATGACTAGAAGTCTTAGGGCTCACTAAACCAGGGGATTTTCCAGCATTTGTTGTGGCTGGGATAACATTCTCACAAAAAGTATCACAAAGAGTGTACAGTTTGGGAGACCTCCTAGAATCTCAGCTCCAGCTTGACAAAAAGGAGGCACAAATCCATTACAGCTGTTCCTGAGTTAGGAGGCCTTACTTATCATGCCTTGGTCACTATCTGTTCAGATTACCGCAACACAATCTATATGGAGTTGTACTTGAAGACTTCTCAAAAGCTGTAACAGGTCCAGAATATGGCGGTGTCACTAGTTAGGGGTTCACTAAGCTACTTTCAGGTAACATTACCACTGCACAGGCTCCCAGTAGGCTTCCAGATGCAACTGAAGATGCTGGGTATCGCCTATGAAGTCCTTCATGGTGTAAATTTGGTTATAATTTCTTATTAGTTTGACACAGAGCAACACAAGGCACCCACAATTACTCATTCAAGATTTCATAGGACAGACTTGCTTAGAAAAATAATTCTCATTGAAAATAATTACAAAACATAAAACCTGTTTAACATATTCTATAGATGTGGAGCTCTGGTGGCTCAACAGACTGGTAGTCTGTTATTAACATCTGCTGCTTGCAATTACTGCAAGTTCGAGTCCCA
>JANHZT010006288.1:62103-74928 GCA_032468215.1 Stegonotus admiraltiensis
TGATCCTGTCCACCATTAAACCATCTTTCCAAGCAGTCTCCATGTTTCCAGTGTCTGTTTCCCCACTTGGAGCAGAATCCAGAAGGATATTTCTTCCTACAAATGGTTTTTAAATTTTGTACTGTATGTTTTTATTTTGTTGGCTGTTCACCGCCTTGAGTCCTTCGGGAGAAAGGCGGTATATAAATCCAATAAATGAAATGAAATGAAATGAAATGAAAATAAAAGCAGAAAGAGTTGAATATTCACTCTCCAGTTTTAATTCAGCTGCCGTTGATTTAACATAACACGTTGATTTCAATGAGAACACTATCAAATCTAGTTTGAGTCAAAGTTAAGAAATGGCTGGTTCTTTGGATCATACAGGGAGAAAATATTTGGTGACTGTAAGCAGTTGTGGGAATTTGAGAATATGTCATGGCATTGTAACAAAACGGTTGTCTTGGTAGGCATAGCTAGTCACAAGAAATCAGACTCATCTTATTGTTTATCTCCCTTGGCTGTAAAACCTCTCTGATATTGTTTTTGAGATACGGGCAACTGGAAAACAGTCAGGGAATTACATAATAATTGTGGTACTTGTGTTTAGTATTGATCTCTTCCTAATGTCCAAAAAAATCCTGATTGAATTTTTGCATTGGTACAATGCACTGCATGAACAGATATTTTAAGTTTGGGAACACGATTTCTAAGTGAGCACAGTGCCATCAAAATATGCTCACTAATATTAAATTATTTATTTATGTAAAGCATTTATATTGCAGCCCATTTTATATCAAATTTTGAGCAGCTCCCAATCAGCAATGAAAACAATATCAATAATAAAACAACACATTACAGAAATATATTAAAGTACGTAGCAATCAGCTGATTAAGTTAACCACCATGATTCAGTGGTACCGTAATTCCGAGTGACCAATCTCTGTATAGTATAAAAATAAATGTTCCCTAGCTTCTGCTTTTTCTGAATCTACTTTTGCAATACTAAGCGTAGTTTTAACAATATACTACTAGTGCAAGGAAACAGATTGGCAGAGTTCCTCTAGAACTACAATTACTAATCTTATGTTTAATATTATTGGTATGATATTCAATCAGCGACAGGCACAAATGGAGGAAATGTTGTTATGTATTCTTCTTTAGGGTACACTGCAGATTGGATCAATAATTTAAATGAACAGTTAAGGTTATTTTTTTAAAATTAAAATTTTTAATTTTTAATTTAATTTAATAACTCTTATCTAAATCCAGATTTTCTGGGTGGTTCAATCCCATTTTTTTGTTGGGTTTCAATTAATTTATTTTATTTTTTTAATCTTAAAATAAGATGAATATTTTCAGGATTGCTGACTGTTTCCAAAGGATCTGGGAACTTCTTCATAAAACTGGGTATGTGTAGTTTTTTAATATTTTAACTGATATAGTATAATATCCTCGCTTGCTAGACTACATTGCTAGTAAGAACTGTTCCACTGAAGAAAATATAGGTTTGTTAAACCTTATTTCGAGAATGCTTTCATTACAAAGATTTGGGTAATATAGCAGAGAATTGAATGATTGTATTAACATAACCTATATTATTCTGAAGTCAATGCAAATGAGTTTCAGTTTATTGTTTGAAACGATTACTTTGCAATTGCATATTTTGTACGGAGGAGTGCAGAGTAACTGCACGAAGATTTCTTTTCAAACCAGTCCAAAAATAAGCATAGATTTAATAGTATATGATTGTAACTGAATGGCTGCCTTGCAATAGTATTTCTGTTTCATCAGCTGATTACAAACAATTTTGTTTTGGTATTTTGCTAAGAGTTTATGGTGGCCAATGCATGCAATAGTATTATTTTTAATTGGGTAAAATATTGGGCTAGAAGCAGAGACCCAAGTTCTAATCCAATTTAGCCATGGAAGCTCAGTGGGTGACTTCGGGATCTCTCTCTCTCTCTCTCTCTCTCTTTTTTTTGCCTGACCTATGAGTTGTTGTAAGGAAACGCAGGGGAAGAAACACAATGTACATAGCCTAGAGCTCCAGAATGAAAGGTGGGACACATAGAATTCTCCTTCAAACTTGAATGTGTATATGTTTCTACATATAGAGAGATATGTGTGCCTGTGTAAATGAAATATGTGTATATATGTATGTAAAATATTTTTTAGCAATTGAAACTACTTTATCCATTACTGACACAGGTTGGGAATCTGGACCTACATTTGGGACATTAAGTTCCTAAAGATACAAGAATTCATGCTGGATATCTGGCTTGCTTACTCCATACCATTACCATCTAGCCACAGCCAGCTGTTATCCTTATGTGTGATCTGCTCCTGCATTGCAGCATCTGTTGGAGGCCTCTTCTACTGCTGGATGTTTTCCTCTCTGCAATATTCCTTCCAGTTTTCTGCCTTGGTATCCTCTGTCTTTAGTTTCCTCATGTTCTTAATCCTCTTTTTGGTGCATCCAGTCCGGTGCCTGTTTACTACAATTGTGCCTACATTAGGGACTAGACAAGGAAGAAGGCTGCTGCTGTCTGCCTGCTTTATGATTGTAGCTGTCAACATTATCCCAAATATTATGAACAATATCCAAGCAATCCTGAAAATCATTAAATGCACCTGCAAGAATTCCATGGAAAGCCTTGTGGCCTCAATGCTCTTGTTGGGTAATGCTTCATGGGACTTCAGCCACGCTCTGAAAATCATAATTGACAACATGCCGTATAAACTCCTGAGTTCAAGGGATAGCCATGTTCAATTTAGAAATCACAGTAATATCTTCCAACTAAATGAGAAAATGATTAACACCAGCCAAAATATCAAGGAAGACTTTTTATATGCTGATAAGCTGGTCCAGAAGATTATACTTTTAACCAACCGGGTGACAGCTGGGTTCTTTCTCTTTTATCTCCTTTTTCAAGCAACATGGTACCTGAAGAAGTATCTTACAGATGTTTGTTTTGATAATATTTACATTACCCCAAAGCTGGAAGATTTGGCTCGGGAAAACAAAACAGCTGATTTGCTGATTTGCACATCCAGGAAGTTAATTAAACCAACCAGCTTCAAATTGTCCCCAAAAGAACTCAAGGCTTCTCTCAGACACATTTTTCTTCTCACATTAGTTTTAGTGGTGATGCTGCTTGTCATAGCAACTGACTACATTGCCTTTCATTTGGCACAAACAGCTGTAACTGAAATCACTCAGATCCCTGTTGTCCCAGTTACATTCTGGGTAAAATATGAAGTGAGTACTGAAGTCTCTAGTTTGGGCTTAAGTTGGTCTCTTTCAGCCTGGAACTTTTCAGATATGTTGGGGCCGCAACTTCCAGGATTTCAAATAGAGCCATGAAATGGCATTTGCCAATGCATGTCAAATGAATGTATCTGGATTCACTATGGAATTTTAATAATGTAGGCAACAAATCAGCTTAGCTGAGCCTGCAGGACAGAAGGCTTAAGATCCAAAACACCAAACACTACCTATTTTCAGGGAGAACTTCATTTGACTTCCTTTCCTAATTCCTGTGTATGATACAGGCAACGTTTTCACAACCTATACTGCATTTCTGGCAGTTATAATGTAAAAACAAAAATGAAAACAATATTATATCAAACAAACCAATCAACAAACCAAGTAATAATTTCAACCTCCTAGTTTCCCCTTCAAAAAGAAACCAATTTCATAAGAGATAAACAAAACCAAATTTGATCACCTGTGTTTCACCGAAAATAAGACCCTGTCTTATATTTTTGAACCCTGAAATAAGCGCTTGGCCTTATTGCCATGTGCTCAAAAGCCCAATGGGGTTATTATCAGGGGATGTCTTATTTTGGGGGAAACAGGGTAGAAAAAGATAAATGGTGAAAATATTAAATGTGTACAGTACAAATATTCAGTTCTAAAAGTGGTAAATACCACTTGGTTAAAAAAGAAAATGCAAAAGACAGTGTGATGTTCTAGGCAGATCTTAAGATGTCTGATTTTTTTCCCCCTTTGAGGTAGCCTCTACGTTTCTAATCAATAATTCCTTTTATTGTTTCAGATCAAACTAAGTTTTGTTGGTTTCCAACCTTCCGTCATGGTTCCATTTGAGAGAAATTACCATCAAAACCTGACCTTTGTTTCTTCTAACTGCTTCATGCAAACACCAAATCCTCCCAACACAGCTTTGGTTCTGGCTGTTGTGCTTCTCTTTTGCATCATTTATGCTACGGTATTTTTGGAAGCATACTCACACCGTCTGCGCCGAAAAATTTCAGCCTCCTTTTTTCAGAACCAAGAAAACCAGAGAATCCAATACCTCTACAAGAAGCTCATTAGAAAGCACAAGAAAAAACAGCAACAGGAGGCATCGGTACTTTGTTGAATGATATTTTACAAGAGCAACTTGCACCATTTCTGGAATTAACAATAATTAAAGCCAATATTATTTAATCATAATTCTAAGGGAAAAAAGCAATAGAGGGTAATATAGAAACCGGATGATACACAACTTAAAGGAGTTTGAATACACAGATTTATCATAAAATAAAAAAGTCCCATTTGAATCAAGCACAACTCCTGATGATTACATAAACAGGTGCATTTATTTATTTGTTTATCATGTTTTTAGAGCTGCCTAACTTGCAACAACTCTGGGCAGGATACAAATTAAAAAAAAAGCCTCATACAAAAGATGAAAGATGCCAGTAACCAGAGAATCAACATAACCTGCACAGCTACCAACATAAATTGCACAATTGCTTTTCAGAACACGAACTCCAGGTAAGTCACAGCCTGGGAGGGAGAAAATAGGTTTTCAAGGCCCATGTAAAGGGCAGGAGGGCAAGGCTATTTAAAAATCTGGGGAAGACGATTCCAAATGCACATTAAAAAGGAGTAGGGCCTTGATTGTATGGTTTGCTGCTCTCTTGATTTTCTTTATATCATTTCCTGAATATTTCTGATTTACAATATGGTTTCTGCATTATTTCCTGCCTCAGAACATTAGAAAACTGTAATACCTAAAACCTTTGGCAATTGTGATAGCTAGAGTTACAAAATGTGCAAAAGAAGAAATTGGTGGCTATTTTTAATCCTTAGGCTTTATTGGTTAGTTAGTATTAGCTATGGGTACTGCCTCACTCTCAAAAGACTCTAGTGTCTTAAAATACATAGTGAGAAACCAAACAATAAAAACACACATGTATCCAGAAAACAGCCACATTTATGAGAAACCAAAATCCAACATAGCCTCTGCACCCATCCTAATCCTAGGCCTGGAAGCTCAGCCACATTTCTAAGAATGTTTGCAAGACCTGTAGGGCAGGAACCATATGAATTTCTGAGGGAAATGCTCTTGTAGAGGGCTGCTCAGTGCTCACTTACATCAATATGCTTGGTCATGCCAATTGTTCTCTCTTTCTTGCAATTTTTCCAATATTGTTGCAAGTGATCAATTTTCTACACATCCAGTCTCAGGGATGGGTTCAGAGCAGTGGAGAGTTGGCACGGAGGCCTTAGTCCTCATGAATAGATGAAATGTTCTTCTTATTTAAATGCTTTCCTTGACATTTCTATGGGCATATCACTGCCTGCCATTCTTTTTTAAACCCGTTTGCAGGAGGGGAGAACTGTGCATCTGTGTTTTTTGCCTCGTCTCTTGAAGCTGACTAATACGACCCATGTTAAAACAAACAAACACCCAACTCTGTGTATAACATCCACAGCAAAGTTCACAAAAACTATAGTACTGGAAGAATTTTCCTCCCTGACCCAGAGATACAAAATAAACTTCTTGCTAAATTAAGAAGGGATTTGCCTCAAATGCAGCCCACGGTTTTTGTTTGTTTGAAAATATGTGATTAAACTTCATTCTCCTCAGAGCTTTATTTATTTTCTTTTATGTTAAATTCCGCCTCCAAAATGGCACCAGTATTAATTATATTTTTGGCTTGCTTAAAAATTCCACACTAATCTGCTAGAGCTAAAAAGGATGATGGTAATTATATATATGCATGAAACTTACAGATACAAACTCAAAGATACTCTATAATCTACAATCTATATCTCTACACAGTTTCATATCTCTGAAGTCAAAAGGGGAGTTACATTGGCCACTAAACAGCTGCTGAGTTGAATGTGATTCAACACTCCGGCACTCTTCTTTCCAGTAATAGGGATCAGTTCCAGAAAAATATTTATTTGAAGCATTTATAAGCAAACATTAAGAGTACAATCTCCTTCAAATGGTTTGTTATAATAATAAAAAAAGAAAATCAAACTGAGGGGGAAAAGATTGACACACACTACTTCTCCTATTCATAGTAATCCTAAAAGGACTTTATTTTGTAATTATTATGCAACAGCAAGATTACTAAAAAGGGAAACGATGATGGGCTTGATTTGGTCTGTGGGCCCTTGGTGTTTTTGCTTGCACATAGCACTTAAACTTATATATCGCTTCACAGTGCTTTTACAGCCCTCTCTAAGCGATTTACAGAGTCAGCATATTGACCCCAACAATCTGGGGTCATTTTACCGATCTTGGAAGGATGGAAGGCTGAGTCAATCCTGAGCAGGTGGGACTTGAACTGCCAAACTGCTGGCAATCAGCAGTCAGCAGAAGTAGCCTGCAGTACTGCACTCTAACCACTGTGCCACCACGGCTCAAGATACTTGATTATCAAAATAAATAACATCACCTGTGACATGCTGGCTGGGGAATGCTGGCAGTTGAAGTCCATTCATCTTAAAGTACACACACACACAAGGTGATCTTTTCAGAGTTTTGAATGTTTTCAATTTTTTCCTATAGCATTGTAAATGTTATAAGATTGAAGTGTTTTCACAGCCATGATGCCCAATGGTGAGATTCATATTAAGCAATAAGGAGAATGCTTTGCATCCTAACAGCATATTCAGAGAATATCCTACCTAACCACATGCTACTTATTTCAATCCCTAGAGAATTTCAAAGATATATGACTTGCAATTGTTATCTGGATAGTTTGGCATTTTGAAAAACAAGGTTATACTCCTGTCTCTGCAGCAGCTATGCATCTCTTTGAGAGCTGACAGCAACTTAAGGCTTTTGTTGGCTTTGGAAGGATGGCTTGGAAATGTGCATGTTGACATTCTCCAACTTAAAAAACAAACAACAACCAGAAAAGTGTGATAATCATTCCTACCACCTAAACACAGCAGCAATATAATGCATGTTCATTGCGACTTTCACATTATGTTTTATTCAATACTCAGCAGCCCATGCCTGTCGTAATAGAGCATCTTGTTAATAGTTAGAAAAATCTATTTTGGAGCAAACAAGATTTTAATTAAAAACACAGAGAAGCTGGGTATGATTTTATTATTATTATTATCAACTTGAATATACTTTAAGAAAGCCAAGCACTTATTTAAATGTAAATTCTGACTGGAGACAATGATGTATTTTAAGTGTCTGATTCACAGGGGCTTTATTATTGAATCATTTCTTCCATGCCATGATTGTTTGCATAGGGAATTAAGCTAGGATGCAAATGAGAGATTGCAAAAGATGGAACTGACAATAAAATGAAGGGCTTAAGCCAATTATTATACTATTTTCATTAATCTTTTTTCTTGCATGAGTTATGCAGTGCATTGCCACCAAAAGCACAATACTGTCAGAACAAAGCCAGCAACAGCTTATGCAGTGAAAGTAAAACTGTTTTGCAGTGGAGAAAACAGAAAACAGTAATGTGTAATCTTAGTCTTCAGAGAGTAATAAAGTACTCTGCAGTAGCAGAAAGTATTAAAGAGAAAATTGTTCAGTTTGCCCTTGAATATGAACTTACTTAGTTTCATATTTTGAAACAAATTATATGAGATGAAACAAAATTAACTTATAAAATTACATTATTCTGAAGTTTGCAGTGTAACTGCTTAATTTAAAAAAAAAACCACCTGAAAATAGGTTTACTCAAAGTACTTATGCCTATATAACCAAATCTGTAAATTAATTGAAATGATGGGGAAAGTACATTAGAGAACATTCCGAATAAAATGCGTAAGTGGCAATTGATACAAAAGGCAACTGTATGCAACTGAAAGTATTTATGTATTGGTCACATAGACTTTTACAACTGTTTTTCAGTTTCTCAAACTATCACAGAAACCGGTGAACATAATTTACTGACTGAAAACATGGAAAACTGAAATAAGTCAGCCTTGACAGATTTGTGCTTCCCTAGTGACAGTTCACTGAAAAAGACAAATATAGGAAATAACATGAATAATATACATGTTTAAATAAACTCCACCATGTGCAATAAGGCTTAAATGTATCAGAAATTGGTTTAAATCAAATCTGGCTAGTTTAGTATTATTTCTCACTAGAGAGCAACGGCTCTCCAGCTGAAATCTTTCCTATCTTTTCCAAGAAAAAAAAAGATCATTAACCCTCAGACCTTTTGCAAGTAAACCAGGTTTTACTAACAACTAACTTCCCATCCCCAACTAAGAGCAGATGGAACTTCAGCTTTACTGTATGCTGTTCAAGATACATGATTTGAATTCATGTAACTTTACCCCATTAATTCTAGATGCCTTTGCCTAAGGATTTCCTTGCTATATTTTGAGGAATGGGGAAACTCAAGTTTAAATTGTATTTAAGATTGTTTCATAATTTGATCTTCTTTCTTTTCACTGTGTGTTAGGTATTTAATTTTTTAAATTAATGATGCTGCTGGGATGTGATTTATTAGATTTATAAATGGCTATGCGGGCATTTGTTTAAGAACAGCTTATGAGTTTGTCAAAAATTTAAGTCTATTGGTACAATGTTAGGAAGTAATAAAAACATTCTTTATTTGAGTTAACAATATTTTGATTGCCTTCTCAGGTCATAAGGCAATTTGAATAACCACCAGCTGAATTCAGACTGTCAGGAATAAAAATGCTTGGTTTAATAAACTGATCTGATACTCCTAAACCAGAAATCCTCTGTTTTAGTTTAACAGAAAAAGAGAATTACAGAGTTGGAAGGGACCTTGAAGGTCTTCTAGTCTAACCCTCAGGCAGGAAACCGTATACCATATACCATTTTTAACTAATATTTTATGCAGTAGAATTCAACCATTTTCTGGAAGCTGCTGGGAAATCTTCCCTCCCAGTTTTTTTCATTTGCACCTTCCTTCAGCTTCTCACTCAAATGCTGTTTGTTACAATTGACCACTTTTTTCTTTTTCTTGATAGAGGGAAAGTATTTCTTTTTTTAGTGCATTGGCAAGGCAAGGCAAAGGTGCACACACAATGAAGCTATGATCTCTTTTAATATAAAAGTAAATGTAGTGGCATTCACATCCAGTCAGGCACAACTTTTGAGGCCTTTTAAGGCTTTTGATCGATTAAGACACCAGAGTGCCTCTTGGGCCATTACTGCTACAGCATACCATTTGACACTGATTTTTTTTCTTCTCTTCTATTATGTCTGATTTTCAGAGACTACTTGGACAAATCCTGCAGTTTTCTTGGCGAGGTTTTTCAGAAGTGGTTTGTATTGCCTCTTTCTAGACCTGAGAGAAAGTGACTGGGCCAAGGTTACCCAGCTGGCTCTGTGCCCAAAGTGGTACTAGAACTTAACAGTCTCTTGGTTTTTACCATGATGCCTTAACTATTAAACCAGACTGGCTCTACCACTGATTACCAACCTCTAATCAAATTACCTTAGGACAGGGGTGTCAAACTTGATTTCATTGAGGGCTGCATCAGGGTTGTGTTTGACCTAGGGGGGCTGGAGTTGGTATGGCTGGGGTTGGGCCTGGCCAGCTTAATGTCACTCATGTTGGGGGTGTCTGTGGTGGCCCAAGCGCTCTGCCTGTGAAAACAGGCTTCCAAGCTCTGTTTTCGATTGTGACAGCCTCCTGCAACCCTCTGCCAGTGAAAACAGAGTTCGGGAGGGCCATGTGCAGCCCTCCCGAGCTCCATTTTTGCTGGTAGATACACCGCGGGCCAGTTCTTCACTGTTTCCAGGGCGGCCCTGTGGGCCAGATCTAAGCATCCTGCCTCCTGGCCTTGAGTTTGACACCCCTGTCTTAGAAAGATAGAGTGGTCATTGGCATATTGCTGGAAAAAGGGATAGACGAGAACGTAGAGATTAAACACACTGAAGCATTCAGATTCTGCTATAATTGATGATTCCTAAACTATGCAGGAAGTTAGATCAGTGTTTCTCAACCCTGGGAACTTTAAGATATGTGGACTTCAACACCCAGCATAGCTGGCTGGAGAATTCTGAGAGCCGAAGTCCACTCAGATCCCAAGGCTGAGAAATACTGGCTTATATGGTTTCCAAGATTTCTTCCTCCCATCATTCTATAAAGTCAGGGATAACTAACTGTATCTTATATCCTAATATTTCCATACTGTATATTTTCCCCCTCACTTATTCCTTTTACTTATAATCTTTCAATATATTAAATAAAATTAATTTCAAAAAGAAAATCAACTGTCATGGAAGGAGTACTATATATGTTCACTGCCTTGAGTTACCTATAAAATAATAAAAATGGGATAAAAATGAAATACATAAATAAAAGTAAATTTTAATTTATCTATTTTATATCAGAAAGCTGCCATGCTGAATATTGGGTGGGGGTGACTCTCTTTCTCTCTTGCATTCTCTTTGTCTTTCAAAATATGATATCCATAAACCTTTGATCAAAGCCTCATCTTTTTTTAATGGGTGTTGCAATGCATGTAAAATAGGACGGGCTGATTGCATGGTTGTGGCCACTGTTTTGACTTTTTTTCACCCTTCTCCCTTCAGACAGCACTGAAGTTGGGGAATGTTTGGGGGCAAATTGCAATAATTGAGGGCAATCTAATTCTAGAAGCTTTTTCAGAACTAATGTGGAATTGACATCTCCATGTTGCCAGGGCAACTGCCAGACCTTTTGTTCATGTAATTGAACAGAGTCATAATAAACCTTTAAAGTTTTTCTTTGTGACTGACTAGGATAGAGAAAAGCCCCCATGAGAAAAGAGAAGTACTGTAATTAATAAATCTGGATATTCTGGCTGTTTTGTCTTGAATGGCAGCCCAGGAATATCTTAAAGGAAATTAATAAAATAAATATATTGCTAACAGTTTAAATTATATTAAATTATCTCAAACCAATGATATGAATAAAAGTAAAATAACAGATATGACTAATTGCCTTCTAATGTGGAGAATAATCTATCAAATCTTATTTATACAGAGAGTTTCCATACATATTGTTCCTATGACAGAACAATATTTTGTGATCCTTTCTAAGATTTCAAAATATTTCTTTGGTAAGAAGAACACATTCCCTTCCAAGGAACAGGTAGAGTGATTAATTAGGAGAGTGATACTAATTCAGAGTGCTACATATAGTACAAGGAACAGTTCAGGAAAATATATGATGGGGTCAATACAATTTTAGAAGAGAAGGCTGAACTCACTGACTTTCCAGGCATGTTGTTCCACTTTTTCCTACTGTTGCTATAGATTCAGACTGAATCAGTAATCCTTTTCACACATTCTGGCTAAAATGAGTAGGAAGGAAGGACTGAGCACAGTTGAACCCACCTTCTACATCTGGGATGTGTGAATGTATGGTTGGCAATATGGAACACATAAAAAATCCCCCCGCTCTCTTACTCATTCTATTTTTTTAAAAAAAGTAATGGTACTTGAATATGAAACAACATATAAAATGCAAACAAAGCAACCAATCTCCTAGAATAATCTTTATTTCTAAGAAAGCAGTTGGAATTTACATAAGTCCATTTGCTCTGCTTGGAAAATAAAAATGCTGAATGTTTGCAGCTCGGTCTTTGTTGAGAAATATATCCAATGGTCTACAAAGGAGATAAGGATTTTCTACAAGTTAAAAAAAACAGTTGCATAGATCTTTCCACACACCCCCATAATGTATTTCTCTTTTGCTTTCAATGAAGTATTTATATTTATTACATTGCAGAACATTTGATGAGGCATAATCATAGGGATCTCAGATCACATTTGTTCACCCGGAATAGAAACTGATACCAAATTCAGAAATGGAGTTGATACTCCCCCAGAAAAGGAACTGAGCAGATATACTAGGAAGAAAAACCCTTTGTGAACATCCCTACTTGGGTTCTTCCAACTTCTCTGTCCACTCCTCTATAACACCTACAATTTCTTCCTCACTTGGTTACATTTGTAGATTAAGCCTAGCACAATAATCCTCTTGAAATAGTCTTCTCTGTTTAGATCCATAAAATATAATTCCCTTTCTGTTTGCTTAATTAAAGGTTCTGTGTCATTTAATGCTTGCTAATGTTTCAACCAATTGCCAGTTTGATAAGATATTATTATATCTACATTTTCATCTTTATTCTCAATATGGCAAACTGGGTTCTTGGCAGAGTTCCTGGATCATTTCTGCCAGCAGCACTATCTACTTATGATTCTAAATAGCTATTAATTATTTGGGGTTTTGAAATATAAAATATAAATACACAATGTGTGGGCCAACAATCCTGTATGATAATGAAGTTGTCCAGGAGAGTAAAGAAAGTACCCAAGCAAAAGTACTATGAGAAAGGAAATGCTCATGTTATCAAAAGACCAGTTTGAATTGCTACAGATTGTTAGCATTAAAAATGAATCCTGTTCCAAAAGAGAAGCGAAAGCTTTTTTAATTCATTTTTTTCAGCATACTTGTAAGCAAGGATATCCAGGATGGCGGGCGGGATGATGTAAAATGGTGGGTGAAGTTGGGAGATAGAATAGAATAGAATAGAATAGAATAGAATAGAATAGAATAGAATAGAATAGAATAGAATAGAATAGAATA
>JANHZT010006288.1:111029-128219 GCA_032468215.1 Stegonotus admiraltiensis
AACACTGGTCTAGACTCTAGCAGAATTCACAGTGAAAGTTGCAGTAGTAGCACTGCAGTAGTAGTAGTAGTAGTAGTAGTAGTAGTAGTAATAGTGACTCTTTCCATCATGGCTTTCTATTTCCAGCAGAGGGTTCCACAGCACAAATAATTAGGAGAGCTAAGAAAAGCGAAAGCTGCCTGCAGAACCATTCACCTTCTCACAGGAGTTATTTTATAAGCCACACCACGTTCCTTGGCAACTGGTATTTCTGGACTGGAATTTTTCTAAGGAATTAAGTATGGAATCTTATCTTTGCTGTATCATCTCACAGCGATCAGACATGTCAGTAGATGCCCCTCCATTAGCTTTGAAATGTAATATGAAATGGCTACATTATACTCTTTCCAACAATTAAGCAGCCCGGAGTCATTTGCTACGAGATAGGTGGCAAATAAATTCAATAAATAAATAATCTTTGCAATAAATCTTCTTGGAAGTTACCGTCTCACCACTGCTGAGCTGCTTGTCAAGCTTGTTCAGCAAATATTGAGAAAAGGAATGGTGTAATTACTTATTTTAACACCCAATTTTCCTTCCAGTGTCATGATATATAATATAGCAGCTGTATTACATAGGTGTGCCATAGTTTACCCATTACTGCTGCATTCTGGACCATCTGAACTTTCCAAATGCTCTTGAAAGACAGCCCCATATAGAGCACATTGCAATAGTCTAATATTGAGCTAAGGCATGAGTGAACATAAGCAGTGCCTCCTAATCTAGGAATGGGTGCAATTGGCACATAAGATGCATTTGTTTAAAAGTTCTTCTGGTCGTGATTTCTACCTGTTCTTCAGTCAGGAGTCAGGAATCCAGAAGACCCCAAATAGTATTGCAGTTTTATCTGGTGGAATACTAACCCATCCAGAACTGAAAGTGGAAAATATGCAGATTCAAGGGGCCTTAAGTCCTGTAACCAGTCAGTCTTGCTAAGGTTAAGCCATAGCTTATTCTTCTGCATCTAGGTCCCCCAAAATCATTGGGAAAGGACCTTGATCCTATTGTCTGCTTGGCCTGAAATAGGCATGCTTAATTAAGTATCATCAGTATACTTCATCCCCTGCTGCAAGAAGAATGCTTAAATCACAATCTAGGTCAGCCATTTTTTATTATTAATTGTGTAACGATCGGACAATCTGCCCCCAGTTCAGACCAGTTCTATAGAACCGGTAGTAAAACTGGCGGGAGGCTCCACCCACTGACCCCGACATCATCAGGAAGCTTCCGCACGTACGGCCCCGTTGTGAACCGATAGTAAAGGTAAGTAGAACCCACGCCTGTGACATACCCAACAATATCAAAACTTCTTGGGGATGATCCAAAAGATGTTTTAAAGACTGATATGGGTGAACTTTTAACATATGTTTAATGCATGCCCCATTTAAAGCCTTGTCGCTTAAAACAGTTTAGCTTTGGCTGGACTTCGTAGCTGAACATTTGATACACCACTAATTTGCTAAACATGTCAGATGTGAAAATTTCCCATGCTTTCATCTAAAATAAATCAGAGCTGGTAATGTGAACAAAAGAACCTTTTATTATTGCACGTAATCCAGAAGAACAGCAAATAAAAGGTCCTGGATAGCATTGCACAAATTGTCATTTTTTTATTTTTTTATTTTTTTTAAAACGTGTGATTTCAAAAGGTATGTTTCTGGTGATCTGTCATTTTGAAAGCCCTGAACATTTTAAGAATATCAAACTATGTTTGAAGGCATGCAAACTGAGGTAAACCCACTCCTGTTCACCTGAGGAAGCAAAGCTCCACAGGGCTTGTGCACACATTAGTCCCAATCCAGAAGCCCTTTAGGAGAGGTAAGAAGTAGGAGGCAGATCTCTTTCCTGTAGGACATTTCCATTCTTCTTAAAAGAGGCCTCTTGTGCACAAATGGAAAAACTCACACCTGCAGGGACTTCCATACGAGGCTCTGCATTTTTTTTGTGTCATCTTGTTCAAGCTGGTATTTGGAACAAGGAATAAAGAAGATCCTTTGAACAATCTTAAAAGTCAAGGTTCGCAGGACTGTAGGAAGAACTGGCACTGTTTGAGAGCCAAAAGGCCTTATGTAATTCATTCCCCCTCTATTAAATTACTTACATTTATTTCTTTGGTGAAGGCTTGTCCTTGTAATGTAAACAAAGCAGTTGCTAGCGAATCAGGGGATACCAATGTATGCACAAGCACCAAGAAGCTCATTCTCTTTAAGGATATGTATATATAAACATACATGGCAAGGACAGTCAAAAATGTTTTGCACTCCAAGTGAGAACATTTCGCGCTGTAGTCATCAGCCATATTACACTTTAAAAGGACAAATTTCAAAATCAGTTTTGCAATTTGGCATGGAGATCCAGCTGTCTAAAATAAAATAATTTAAAAAACAACAGCCTCTGGATGGATAGTCTGTGGACCTATATATGCCACAGACGGCAAATGTATTTACTTTATCCTTGTCATTACATTGCAAAGAACAAAGCATAACAAAGAAAATAACCACACAGTATTTCTGCAGAAGAGAATTCAGAGGTGGATGGGAGGAACCCTAACATTTTCTAAAAAGACTCAATTTTGCGCTTCGTGATAAATAAAGAACATTGACATCTTTCAAAGAAAATCACTTTCCTTGTTGTAAAGCTGCTGGCATACTAAAACTGTACACCTAGAAAGCCAGGAAAGAGGCTGTCAGGTTTCCAAAGCAAATAACAGCCTGGTTATGTTTAAGGGAATATATTTAGATGAAAAGGAAATGTAACAATAAAAGCCTCAAAACTGCCTATATTGCTATTATTTCATGTTTGAAGGACAAGATAATCTTGCACAATTTTCTGAGCGGTGTTGCCATACCTCATTCGTTGTTAGAAATCTTGTTTTTCTCCTCCTTCAAAGCAGAGTATTTATTAAACAAGCTGTCAGGAACAGCACTCCTGTCTTCCAAATTCATTTTCAGCAATTCATGTGTTGTAAGTCATCTGTTTTGAACCCATGGTTTACCTGCTGCACTTAAAATCCTGTCACCTTTTTGCACCTACAATTACAGTCTCTTATACAGTAACCTATTAATTTTCCTCTCTATTTTACTTGCGCACATTTAACCCACAGCTGCAATTCCAAGGACTGTCACTATATATATAACAAATCATTGTCAGTTTTAAAGAAGGCACTTTTTAAAAATCTTTTTGGAAACAAAAACCCTTGTTCTCTCCCCCTCAAAGAAAGTTGGGAAAGGGAACATCCACACACTTTAAAGACAGATTTATATACTGAAATTTCAATGACAAGCTATGCGTGCATCTGAATAATACAGAAAAGGACAGAGTGTAAAATGGATCTTGCCACAGGTCTAATTTTAGGGTGGGAAGGGGTTAAACAAAGCTAGCAACAAAAATACTCAAGGCACTGTATAGTTATTAAATGAGCACAGATTTCATCTATCAACATTTATAGCAAGCCACATTAAAATGCAGCCTATAGTTAGTAAGCTAAAGAAGTTTCATGGTGTTTAATTGCTGCTAATCAGCATGGCAAAAAGAATTGCTTACAGTAAGACCAGATTTCAGCATCCTTGCGCTGAAATCCATAAAAGAAGATAGGATTTATTTTCATTTTTTAAAATTGTGACTTTACTTATATCCTATAATGGGTTCTGCTATTCAGGAAAAAAAGCTTCTCTCGTTTTAGAGGATAGACTTCTTAAATAGAATTAGGAGCAGGTGAAACCACTAATTTTTCCTAACACTGTATTCATTTTGGTTTGTATGGGGAAACTATATCCAGAATTAATTAGGGAACATGTTGCCAATTGGTTGTCAAGAAGATTGCTTGCCCATATTTCACTCTTGTCTCAGCTCTCCATCCACTCCCTTCTGGATTCTTGGCTTTGCTGGCTGATGCTCCATTTGTGCTGCTAGCTCTATGATGCGTGCAGTTTGTGACCCTTGTGGTTGGGAGAGTCTTCTTTACTTTAAAGCCTCCAACTTCTTTGGTGAACTTCTTTCAAGCTTTTGCTTTGAGAAGACATTAAATAGGACTAATCTCCAAAGAAAATAGCTCCAAGTATGACTGACAAAAACAACCATTTAGGCTTATTACACAATATAGACAAGTTGGTATACCAACTCCTCGGAGTCTCTCAACTGCTACTGGCCCAAGACAAATGCTAAGGACATCTAAATGGAAACTTTTAGAAGCAAAAAACAAGCTACTAGCCTGACCCTCTCCCTCCACTGTCAGCTAGCCAAATTAAAGCAAAGCTGTGTAATCGATGAAGAAATATGGGGAACGACATACCAGAGAGATAAAAGAAGCTGCAAAAGCCCGCACATAGCCTGCTAGACATTTAGAATCTTAATAGTTCCAACTGAGCCAGTTCATCATTATACGATGCTTTGTTCCACTTCTATATTAGCTACAAAAGTGGCTGACAAATTCTTCATATCCAAATCCTAAACTCAATTTGAGGTTGAAAAAGTTTGAGAAAAAAATGAATGTGTTGGTTTGCTAGTGGAGAGAAGCATCAAATTGGACAGTGGGGGAAAGGGAAAAATTGAATGCCCAAACACCTTGGCTCTCCTAATAGAGCTAAAAGAAAAAAAGAACAAAAAGCTACAGCTTCTAGAATGCAGAATATAGGATTGGGGAGAGAGGGAAGTGTCCCTTACAAGACAGGAAGAAGTTTTAAGCCCTAGTTTCTAAACCTATTAATTCTATCTTTTTTGACTAAGACCATATTACTGATTTTAGCAAACTGTTTTTTTTCAGGGACTTGGATAATTGCTCAAAATACAACAAGGGGCATGCATGACTGCCCCCCACCCCCAGCCACCTTCAGCACATTCTTGGAATTAATCGTGATTCAGAGCTGTAGCACAATTTAGAAATACGGGGATTGGAAGATTTGTACCACTAAGTCTGATGCTTTCACAGTGAAATTAAAAGACTTTTTAGTTTGTGTTTCCATTCCACAATTAAGATGAATCCTTGTTTCTTCAACAAGTGGCAGTGTAGTTCATCAAAATTATCTTCAAAGCAACGCAGACTCAAAACAAAAGGAAGAATAAAAGAAGTTGTAAAATTTGAGATCTCTTCCTGCTATGGTTGGAGCAAAAGAGTTTGCCAGAAGCATTGCGTAATTGTTCATGACCACAGTACACTCACTGGGTGCTTCTATGCTTCTTCCTTTTAACATAGCTCTGAATGGCTGATGTTATCTCTGATCAGGATGGTTGTTTGGACCAGCATAAACTTCTGTGAAGATATAAAATTTAAAAAATTAGGAAGGTAACAGAATTCATAATTTTTAAAAAATGTTTAACATGTGCGACACTACCCTAGGAAAAGGTGAACTGGAGAAAGTTCCATAAATAAGATAGGCTTTCCATAAGAATTAAAAACTAATAGCTAATATTCTGGCTTATTACCTGTGTTTTTAAACAATCCCTATCCCTGGAAAATAAACAATATCATTCCTATTCCGTTCCCCATGCTTGTCTTTTATTTCCCACATTCTTACTTATTTTTGCCTGGTTAATAATTTGATGGTTATCAGCAGCCATCCTGTGGCAGAAAATAGAATAGATCATGCAAAAACAGAAGACCGTATCAGTTGTTACTCTGCAGTTTCAATAAAATGCAATGTTTGTATGACTCCCATACTAATCCACAGAATAAATTTGCCTGAATAGCACACACTGAATAGGAATTCACACGCTGAATAGGAATTCACACACTGAATAGGAATTCAGGAGAAGCTCTCAGCAAGGGGGAATGACAATACCAATATATGACTTGGTTTTGATTTTTCAAACCTTTCTCTCTTCTCTCATTCATTTTTATTTCTATTTAACTTATTTTTTTAAAAAACATGATGGCCTGAGGACAATTCCATCATGTTCAGTTAAGGTAAAGGTTCCCCCACACATGCGTGCTAGTCGTTTCCAGCTCTAGGGCCAGTGCTCAACTCCGTTTCTAAGCCAAAGAGCCAGCAGTGTCTGAAGAAGTCTCCATGGTCATGTGGCCAGCATGACTAAATGCCGAAGGTGCACAGAATGCTTATTGTACTAGTTTCCACAGACAGACACAATGGGCATAGGAGTCAGGTACGCAGAGGAAGGATCAGTCAGTGATGGAGGCCAGGAGCACAAGGAGGTAGCCTGATGGGTGAGTGGAAGTATAGAGAATTGAGGAGGTGATGAAGGGGAAAGATTAAAAAAAAAGAGGACATGCAAAACAAAAGTGAGAGAAGGAACAGAGAATAGAAAAGAAGAAAAATATGAAGGTGAAGGAGAATTTAAAAAGGAAAGTTATCAGGGGAGGATAGAAATGTAAAACAGTATAACAAATGATAGAGAGGTAATATTCAGAGAAGTTTAAATGGATGAACAGGACTCAAATGGAGTACCGTATTTTTTGGACTGTAAGATGCACCGGAGTATAAGACACACCAAGATTTCAAAGAGATAAAGAAGAAGACAAAGGTTTTTGCCCTCCCCGGCCCCCAGGAGCACTCTGCAGGCCTCCCAAACCCTCTGCGATTCCCGTTTTTGGGAAAAACTGACCTGTTTTTTGCAAAAATGGGAGGCGTGGAGCGGGGTTTTGGGAGGCCAAAAATGGCTGTATTTGATATACAACACGCACCAACATTTCCACCCTCTTTTAGGGGGGAAAGTGTGTGTCTTGTACTCTGAAAAGTACGGTAATTAATAGACCTTGGAGAATAGGGTTGAGTTAATTATTTCTCCTTTAGTTTGCTGGTATGTTGTATTTTAACAACATATTTTAATTTTTAATATTGTTGTTACGTATGGCTTTTTTATGCTTTAAAATTACATGTTGTGAAGCAACTAGAATTGCTATGGCTCCTGTTTTTTTTGCCTCATACAAATACTCTACATTTATAGAAAATGCATAAAACAGAGCTCTGTGCATTTAAGAATTATTGTAAGCCCCCAGCCTTTGCTTTGACACATAATGAGATGATCCAGGTTTTGAGTTTAAAAAATGACTGGTGTCAGTGAATATGTTGATGACATTCTTATTGGAAACTATCCTCATTGAACTGAATGGAAGTTGAGGTGGAATAAACATGAAGATGTTTATTAGCCTACTGTATAGGCTAATAAATTCTTTTCTTTGCAGTGCTTTTTATAACAATCAATATAACAATTAAAAATAAGCCACCCAGTGTCGCTTGACAGTGAGATGGGTGGCATATAAATTTAATAAACAGACAAACAAACAAACAAACAAACAAACAGACAGACAAATAACAAACAAATAAATTAAATAAGAAATCAGAGTTCTGCCCAGAATAAGTAACTAAATAGCAATGGTATTCATATATAAAATTAGCTATACCACCCATAGGTATAATACTATACCTTAAATCACAGCAAGAGTTTTGTATTTATTTAAAACATTTAAAGAGCCACCCATCATATAACCAACCTTGGGCAGGTTTCAATAAATGTTGCCATTCTTCTTTATTTATTACACAAATTTATATGACTGCTCAATTCATATGTGGTTATTCCGGGCAGCTTACAACATTAAAAATACATAAAACTCCTAACCACTATTACCACTGCCATCCCAGTAATCCCCTAAAACCTCTAACCCCCACCCCACCCAAGGTACTCTTACCTTGTTTCGGTATCTCATCATGTCAGAAAATGTACAAATAAGATAGACAGGCCAATGTTCAATAAAATGACCATGCAGATGATTATTGTGTTAGGTCCCTAAGAGGAAAAAATTCAAGAATATTATATTAAATATCTATTATGGTTTAAAACAAAGACTTGGACTGAAGATATCCTCAAAATATGAAACAATCATAATTTAAAAAATAGATTATCCATCTATACGCACAATGATTCTGCTGAATTATAACCCCCAAGCCTAGGAAGTATGTCCAGTTGTGACAGGTGCTGGGAGTTACAGTTCACCAATATTTAGAACAACACCCATTGCTGCCTACCCCACATACAGTAGAATTATAAGAATAAGAACCTTGGGTGTACATAATACCCTTCCTCTATAGCTGCAAGGATTACTTTTAATTTCAATTTTATATTAACTGTAACTTTTAATGATAATTCAACCAGAGATTATGAAGATTTCTGCTTTTCACTAACTATTCAATTTACGAACCACATACCATATTGTATATTCATTTTTTGCACATCTAAAATAAAAGTAGAAGCACTGGATCATGCAATTCTAGAATAAAGGGAAAGATTGGAAATCTCCCAGGAATTCCAGAGATATAAGCCAGAGTATGAAGCAGGAAGAGAAGCAGTTTGGTATAATGATTGGCACCAAGCTAGAATCTGGGAGTCCTAAAGCCATCTGGAAGTCTGGGGACCAGTCCCTCTCTCTTAGCTTTATGTAGCAGGCAACGGCAAACCACTTCCAAAATTTTGGCAAAAAAACCCTGCAGGGATTTGTCCAGGAAGTTGCCAGCAATCAAGATGGGGTTGAAGGACACCCCTCTCTCCCCAAAAAAGGAATTAGGAAAGGATATCTCTAAAGAAGGAAATGGCAAATAACTTCCAAGAACACTCCATGGGCAGGTCTAAGAAATTGGCTGGAATTAAACTTGACTCAAAGGAAATATTATACTGCTCCCAGCCACACAGAAAAGAAAAGCATATTTATTAGACTATTTTAAACTGCCACCTACCACTTCTAACTCCTCTCTGGTGGACTTGTTAATACATGTATTGAACTGGAACATATTTAATTTAGTCTAAGTAGCCTGAGGAGTGTTTTTCCCATGTTGCTTACCTGGCTTTTAGGGGAAAAATTTGGTGTAAGGTACGCTTAAATTATTGGAAGTAAGTTGCTACATAAACTTATTGCTATATAAACTTATGAACTTGATCAATACCTCCTAGCCCAAGTGCTCCTACATGATGGGATATATTTGGAAGAGGGAATATTATAAGCTCCTGAAGGATTATAAACTCCTGAACAGCAGGATTCAAATATTAAAAAAACCATCGTCCTCCTCTTCATTGACCTTGGCTCCTTGGAAACACCATAACTAAATTTGAACCTGCAAAGATTTTCATAGGTAAATTTTCCAGGAAATCATAAATATAGTACTTTGGATACTTTTTCCTAGAAATCAGATGTTGTGCAGGAATTTGTTGTGGTGCAAACTGTTGCTAAACACCATTCTCAGTTGCACTAGTTTCATGAAACTCAAGTCACACTGAAATATTGGACTTTCGAAACAATTTTTTTACCAAGATCAATTTATCGATTTACCAAGATCAATGTATCAATTTACCTAGGCAAGATGGGAGGCATACAGTTAATTAATACATAAAGTGCAGTTTTCCAAAGAAGAAGTACAAAATGTTCATGCACTGATCTATTTTCACAGAAACATTAACAGCAAGTGGAAAATTTAGAAACTGGCTATCATATTGTTATTGCTTCTCTCTTCCTAATCAAACTTGCTAAATGAACAACTATCCCTGCTATGAAGACAAAACCAATTTACCTCTTCTTTCTCTATCACCTCTTTTGTGGCTGCTTCTGGTGGAGAAACTTTTTTCACCACAGTCTTGGGCTCAGTTTTAGCTACCATCTTGGCTTCAGGCTTAGTTTCACGCACGGCTTCTACTTTCTCTTCTACTTTAGGCTCAGGTGGATGTTGTTTGGGCTCAAGCTTAGATTCTGTCTTGATTATTTTTTTCTCTTTGTGACCTGGTTCGTGTTGGGTGACAGGTGTACTTTTCCTTTTTTCTAGCTCTAATTTGTGATCCACTGCTTTCACATCAGATTCTGGCTCTGGGGACCTTGACTTGGTAGGAAATGTGGAGTCTGAGAATGGCTCTTCTTCATTATCCACTGGGGGAGTAACTGGAGAGGTCCGAACAGCATAACTGTGATACCCCTCAAATAATTTAACTTCACCTTCTTTCTGTATCCTTTCAAGAGGTTTGATCTCCATCCTATCAGTAGCAATCTTCATGTGGCTAGGACGGCTGGGGCTCTGAGAAGCCGGTCTGCTGTAACTTCCTGACTTCTCCACTGGTGCCAGTAGAGCACTAGAAGATGTGTTGGGCCTACTTCCTGTATAATTCCCATTCTTGGTATGATCTCCATTCCAGTTCCCAGGGCTGAGAAAACCATCTTTCTGAGAACCCTGCTTAGCACGCTTGGACTCAGGTGGTGTGCCAGATGGTGATGGAGTTGGAGCTGGACTCTCCTTAGGTTTCATAAACTCCTGCTCATCACCTTGGGGACTTTCTGGAGGTGTTGCTGGAGATGTCTCTTCAACAGGGGGTGTTTCTTCTATATGCTCCACATTCTCCTCATTTTCCATGAGTTCCTGGAGTAGCCTCCTCTTCAGATATTCAGGGCCTAATAAGGAAAAGAAATTCTAAACATTATCAAAAGGTCATTTAATTTTTCTCACACTTTTAAGTTTGTGGCTGGTAGTTAGTCAGGTTTAGCCTTGCCACCTCTAGAGCTATGAATGGGAAAACTCATCCCACCATGAAGTGGGTTACTTAAAGGAAGGCTGACTTGATCATTTTGTCATGCTGTGCCAAAGAGAAATGGGTAGATTAATTCAACCTCCTATCGTTCAATGAGACATTATTTAAATTATTTTTATATCATTAATTTCATATAACCTGCTGGACACCTGCAAACAATATAAAAAACCCATACAATCACAGGAAACAATGCCATCTCTAGAGAAAAATCTTGGTATTGAAAATGACTTTTTCATTTAACTTAGAATCGATCATAATCGAAGCTTCCTGTAACCCTGTCTAAACAAACAAACAAACATTTTCAATAATCAAATGTTCTATGGAAGAGTTCAATCTTTATTGCTCTCAGCCACTACCCTCCTCTCCCCCACAGCAAAAGAAAACAAATTTTAAAACAAAAAGCCCACAGCACAGTAGGAGAGCACTGTGTGTGCTGGAGAGAGGGAAAAGACAAGTTTTTTAAAAAGATGAAATCAATTAAAAAGTAAGACTGTTCGCTAATCTCTACTCAGCAATCAGTTGGTATGCCCGAATCTTACAATCAAGTCTCTATTAGATTTATTAATTGTTACAATGACTGCTTGGCAGCGGAGTGCTATCCTTTATCACAGGGATGTCAAACTCAAGGCGTGGGGGCTAGATCCAGCTTGCAGGGTGCTTAGGTCTGGCTTGTGGGGCCTCCCTGGAAATAATGAAGGACCAGCCCACGGTGCCTCTGCCAAGGAAAACGGAGCTCGCGAGGACCACACGCAGCCCTCCTGAGCTCTGTTTTTGCTGGCAGAGGGTTGCAGGAAGCCGTCACAGCTGAAAACAGAGCTCAGGAGCCTGTTTTCGCTGGCAGAGTGTTCGGGCCACCACAGGTGCCCCCCAACATAAGTGATATCATGCTGGCCATGCTCCCACACCCATGCCCCCAGCCCCCCTGAGGTTAAACACAACCCTGATGTGGCCCTCAGTGAAGTTGAGTTTGACACCCCTGCTTTATCGGAACCCTTTTCATTTCATTTCCTTATAGCAAATACTAGAATAGTAGAAGCCTAACGCTGTGGCCATCTAGTGATCATCCAGAGTTTTCAGCCCAGATGTGGTAGCCCTACTAATAAACAATCTCTGCCTAGCTGTTTATCTGCACATAGAGAAACATCCCTTGTTTATTTTCTCAGGATATAACTTCTATATAAAGACTGGATGGGAAAAATAATCAGTAGAGATTTGTCCTTAATGTAAAGTGAGCTGTCAGATGGCCGCATTGCTTACTAATAAGATCATCCACCTGTGACATCAAGATCTTGTTGGAAGCACGGGAGAAGTTGACCTGACTTAGTTAAAGAAGGTGACTTCTAGGTTCAGGTTGCACTCTGTCTTCATCTCACTGCATTCTATAGTATCTGCCGGCACCATTGCCATGGGTTACATTATTATTTATAGGTGAGGCAAAATCAGTCTGGTTTTCTCCATTGCTCCTATGTCCTTCCTCCACAACTTCGAACATGCTTTTAATGTGAACCAAGTAATTAGTTTTAATCAGCAAGATACGATTTATGAGTATAGCTAAGATGGCAGGAAGTTTCTTGTCTTGTTAAACCAAGGTCAGAAAAATATTCACACTTAACTTTTAAATCAGTCTGCATTACAAATGTAAATTCTACACCAGTTCAATCATCTTTTCTGTGTGCATTTCCTCCAACATTCAGACCCCATTAAGTAACATTTATAACTGACAGAGTTAAAGTATCAGAGATTGAATAATAATTTTACATCTATTTTACAATTTACATCTAAATTGCTTTCAGTTTTATAAATTACAGCTGAATATGAATTACAATTCAGAAAAGCTTTCTATCCTAGTTCTCAATGACACAGATTATATAAAATCCCTGCATGAACTGGTATAAACAATAGAAAATGTAGCTTTTGTTTGGGTACAATATCTTCCCCTGAAATTCCACTTCAATTGTAATAGTATATATTTTATTTATGTCAATAAATAAGTACTATCAATTGAAAACTTTAGAACGGAATATTTGCATTTGGAGAACTTTTTCTCATCTAATTAAACCAAGATATAAACAATACAATATATTAAAACTTAAAACAATGGTTTAAATACGCTATACTGTATAGTTATATTGGAACATTTAGACATAGCCAGATAAAACGCAAATACATGTTTAATAAATTGCATTTTTATTTTTCAATTCATATGAAGAAAGAAGTAAAGTACCTACAAGTTTCGTTGCCTTAATAAATTGGTATATGACTGCCTGAACATGGCCAAACCTGTAATTTTGCTTATTTGTATGGTAATATTCCCTGTCTACTATTAAGGGTAACACCCAGGGGTGAAATTCACTTACCTTTCCTACAGGTTCGCAAATGTCTGTGTGCCGCCCATGAGCCCACACCGTCATCTGTGCATGCACAGAGGCTTAAAATGTCACAAAAAAACGATGTCACGAGGTGGGCAGAGTCTCCTGCAGCTGCCGCTACCGGTTCGCCCGAGCCAGATAGAACCAGCTGAATTTTACTCCTAGTAACAGGACTTTAGACTGTACTCCAATTAAAAATATAAAGGGAGGGAGGGAGGAAGACAAGTTTCTTTCATACAATGTTGTTCTACTATTTGCTAAATCTTTTCTACTTTTCTACTATTGTTTGAGAGAAAATGATATATTCTTCTTCTCCAATAGAAGAGCCCATAGGTTTTTTCCAAAGGGAATAATGACTAGACCCGTGATGGCAAACCTATGGCATGCGTGCCAGAGGTGGCACGCAGCGCCCTCTCTGGACGCGCGAGCTGTTGCCGCAGTTCAGCTCCGCCACACATGCGAGCCCGTCTCCTGCTGGCCAGCTGGACTTCGGGCCTCTGCTGTGCATGGGGGTGCACGTGCATGCACGGGGAGGGATGCATGTGTGGGCATGGAGCCCATGCACAAGGGCTGCGCACACATTGCATTTTGGGGGTTCGGACGCATGCCATACATTCACACGCACGCTTTGGGCACTCGGTCCAGAAAAGGTTAGCCATCACTGGACTAGACACTGTCATAAGTTTGAATTATTATTATTTATTTAAGTTTGTTATGGCTACCTATTCAAGTAGAGTCTGATAGTCTTATACAATCCAGAGCAGTAGATTTTTAACTGTAAAAACAGTTAAAAACATAAACAACCCAGACAAAAACCATAATGATAACAATAAACCCTGACAGGGGCCCATCAACACACCTAAACCAAAGCCAGGTTTAAGGGTTTTCTGGAGCCCAAGAAAAGTGGTTGCCATTCATACCACGTTTCCCTGAAAATAAGCCCTCCCCTGAAAATAAGCCCCCCCTGAAAATAAATCATCCCCCGAAAATAAGCCCTCCCTGAAAATATTTAAACACAGAGCTGGAAATCAGGTAAGACAGCAAGAGGAGCCCCATCTTGCTCCACGCGCCCCAAAATAATAAGACCCCCCGAAAATAAGGCCAAGCACTTATTTCAGGGTTCAAAAAAATATAAGACAGGGTCTTATTTTTGGGAAAACATGGTATCTCTGAGGAGATCTTGTTTGAGAGGGTGGGGACTGACTTCCTTGGTCACACAAATGGCAGCATTTAACAGAGGGGACCTGGAGCATATCCACTCTGCCAAAATGCACCAGGTAGGCAGAAGCACTTTATGATAGGCAAATGTTAACAAGGCTACTATTTTCTTATGTATGGTGGAAATAATCACACTACACAATGTCTACAGCAGCCCAGCACTAGCATTCAAAATAGATTCTGTTAGCGAGCAGATATTGTTGCAGTCTGTTCTGTATGTGTACCTGTATAAAATATTAGGTATGTATAATAACCATGGTAAGCTGCTTCTGCTACTTTATCAAGAAAATGAGTTTGAGAAATGATGAAGAATTTGCCTCCCGGATTTGCTAGAAATGAAAACGGGTTGCCTTCATCAAGTAGTTTAATGATTCTGCATCAGGATCCTGTGACAGCAATCGCTGCTTATCATTCTGAAAAATTCTGCTGAAGCAAAAGGAGCATTTTCTGGAAGTCAAGATCTGTTTAGCTTAGCCTATGTTGTGACAGGAAAGGCCACTGAGATTAATTGATGCAATTAGGGAAATCAGATTGTAGAACTTCTCTGGAATATATCTGAGCCTGAATCCAGGAAATTGCATATCAGAACCTTCCCTTATGGAGCTGAATGATTCCCTCTGCATATCAAACTAACATCTAAGGAAAATTAAACATACAGCAGCCTTCTTTTTAATATGTCAGAGCGAAAATAAGCATAATAATGAAGGTTCTAAAATGCAGGTCTGCCTCTGTCTTTGTGTAAAGTAAGCCAGTAGTGGATTCCTCTTACCTTTGCTACAGGTTTGCAACTGGGAGTGCACGTGTGTGTGCACCCGCTTTGCTTCTGTGCATGCACAGAACCTTCTGTGCATGCGTAGAGCATCCATGATGACATCTGGGCAGGTGGGCGGAGCCTCCCGCTGCCACTACTACCAGTTTGCTCGAACCAGGGCGAACCGGTAGAAACCCACCACTGAAGTAAGCTGAGCTAAATATCGTGCTTTAAAATGTCAGCAACGAAAAGTTCATTGAAGTAGTTCCCCAAATATTTTCTTTATTTTTATTTTTCCAATAGCACTTTCTGCAGCAGCTATTCCTCCAGTGCCTCACTGCCACAAACCCAGTCTTTAAATTCTCTGTGAAAAATGGTGGCTCTGCAGGCAACAATTCATTTTCTCTACCGTCTTCCTTGGAATAACACTATGTTTCGGTGTAACACTGAAAAGAAGAGTGGTGGAAATTAAGTACCGCAAATTGGCAGATAGAAGCAGGTGAAAAGACAGCAGCTGCCGTCAGCATTAGTGAGTTTCTAACTAGAGTAACTAGGACCAGACCTAAAAGCCCATGTCCAGAGACATAAGACACCAGGGTACACAAATCATTAGATGGCACAACATCAACATCAGCTTCATCAGAATCTTCATACTATATGTTCAGTGCACCTTTTGTGGCTTCTTGATTACAATTTCCTATGCAATTTTTAATTCTTTTAACATGGTAGGCATATTGCTTTCAGAAGAGATGTGAATCTGGATTTAAAGGAGACAATTTAACATGTGGCAAGCACTCAAGAAAGCATAGTCAGGCATTATGTGGGCAGATACTTCTGTAAGAAGCCGAGTCCGGTCTTTCCTGCAACCTAAGCCAAAATAGCCATGAAGACCAGTGCTCAGTCAGTGAAGAGGCAGAAGCTTAAAGAGGCTGATAAAAATTGGACAGAACCCAGTCATAATTAACATCGTACTGTAGATCAGGGGTGTCAAACTTGATTTCATTGAGGGCTGCATCAGGGTTGTGTTGGGGGGACATAGCCAGGGTGGGTGTGGTCAGCTTGACATCACTCGTGTTAGGGGCGCCTGTGGTGGCTCAAGTGCTCTGTCAGCAGAAACGGGCTCTCAATCTCCATTTTCCGCTGGGACAGCCTCCTGCAACCCTCTACCAGCAAAAACGGAGCAGCCCTCCTGAACTCCGTTTTCACTGGTAAAGGCACCACGGGCTGATCCTTCACGGTTGCCAGGGCGGCCCTGCAGGCCAGATCTAAGCATCCCACAGGCCAAATTTAGCCCACTGGCCTTCCGTTTGTTGTAGGTGAATCCTCATAGCAAAGAGCAAATGTTGTTTTAAGGGAAGTCAGAAAACATTAAGTTTAAACTGGAGCAGCTAAAGGCCAATGTAAATTATCCCTGATGAGGGCTGGGGATGGAACAAAGTCAGCATCATGAGGGCATGTCCTTCTAGAATGAAAAGCAAGGAATCTTTGTGCTGCAGTGAGAGGGAGACAATAATGAAACTATACAGGTAATCCTTGACTTATGACTGCAATTGGGACCACAATTTCTGTTGCTAAGCAAGACAGTTAAATGAGCTGCATCCAATTACACAACCATTTTTTTGCTGTAGTTGTTAAGTTTTTAAGTTGCAGTTGTTAAGTGAATCATGAGCTTATTAAGCGGGTCCAGCTTCCCCCATTGACTTTGTTTGATGGACGTCAGCCAGGAAGGTCAAAAATTGTGATCACACGACCCCAGGATGCTGCAAACATTCAGTCGCCAAGCGCCTGAATTTTGATCATGTGATCATGGAGCTGCTATGACAGTTTGTTGTGGCCCGTACAGCTAGTAGCTGATTCAGACAGCGAGGAGGATGGTGTGGTGCTGCACCAGCAGCCTGTGCAGCTGGCACTCGAGTCGGACAATGAGGAGTCTGGAGAAGATGTGGTGCCAGAGGTGGGAATTCAGCCAGGGCCTTCAAAACCTCCAGAAGCTTCCTTAAGTGAAAAGGATGAAGAGGAGGAGCCTCTTCTCGATGCACGGGTGCGCAGAGCTGCCAAAAGGCAGGAGTGGCTCCTCAAGAGGAGGTCTCCTCGAGAGTAAGGCTTGGGATTATTTGGCCACTCCCTTAGCCTATTTAAGGAGGAATGCCGACTGAAGCAATTTGAAGGGAACAACTTCGTTCACATACCTTTGTGTCTTGTCTTGCTTATCTTACAATTTGCTTCCTGCAAATTGCTTCTGGGCATTCTGCCAACCACAGTAAGCTTTCAGTATTATTCTTTGAATTCTTGGTGGCT
>JANHZT010006288.1:171016-182324 GCA_032468215.1 Stegonotus admiraltiensis
CAATAAGCTGACTTTGTATAAAATATACAAAAGTATGAAGGCTATTGCTTAACACATTGTAAGCCGCCTTGAGTCTCCGGAGAAGGGCGGCATATAAATTAAAATTAAAAAAAAGCATGTACACTAGGACTAAAATAGAGGTGGTCAACTTAGATCATTTGTTTTTAAAGCACAGGAAAAAAAGGGAATTCATCTTGAAATAGGAACTTTTTGAACGTAAATCATCTCAAAATAAAATAATATTTTATCATATACACACAATATTACTTGCTCTTTATTTGCAACATTACATGGAAGAGTAGAGGAAAGTAGAAGGTCTTTTCATTTCATTAGTTTGGTCTCTGAATTCAAATAATGAATTTTACTAACTTTCACTACACGGGAATAAAGTGGGATACAAATAAATAAATTCTAAAGCTTATTTCTGATGTCACAAAGAAAAGAGTGCTGGCTCCAACAGAATGCCCACTTATTGTTTCTGTGTATTGTTTACTTTTGGCTTTAATAACTTAATAACTTTTAGATGAGCGGACTTCAAATCCCAGGATTCCCAACCCAGACATTCTTCTGGAAATTAATTCCACTCATTTTAAAGCTGCAAAGGTTAAAAAAAATACTGCATTAGACAATTCCCTCACTGCTATGCCCTTCTACCTTTCTCTTCCAGGAAAATGACTGCCAACTTTCCTATAGGAGAGAGGTTTACTTAATACTTAAACTTATATTTATAATTAAAGTGTGTGTGTATGTGTGTGTTTGTATATGGTGTTTGGGTGTGTGTGTTTGTCAGTATGGATATATATAGAGAGAGAGGGGGGAGGGAGGGGGAGAGAGAGAGAGACTCATATACATTACATTGAAATAATAGAAACAAACAAAACATCAAAAGACACATATAGACACAAAAACAGCTTTAAAAGTTCCTTCTTTGCATCTCATTCCATTGTAATAGGTTCTGTATCTTCTTTTACTAGCACTGATGAAATAGGATATTGATTAAGATTTCAGTGTAGTAGAGAGAAGGTTGCTAGTGGAAAACCTGACAGATTTTTTAGAGATTACTGTTTTCATCTTCTTCTGCAAAGCAGTCAATAAATAGCTGAATCCCACCAAGGGAAGTGCTCTGGCTCAAATGAACAGGAGACCCACAAGCGAACAAAATACAAACAATAGTATTTTGGAAGTGGAACAAAGAAACATGCTCTGAAATTAATTTGAAGGTGAATGGGGAATGATAAGGCAACCCAGCAGTGTAGATAAGGTCTAAGAGTCTAGTCCTATATACAGTAAGCAAAGTCATTCAAATTCTATATAAAAAATAGCTGGCTCAGAGAATCTGCAAAACTTGTTGACGTATGAAACATCTATTAAACAGCTATTGAGGTAAACTAAATTTCACCTCAATATTTGCAAAAGTCTTTATTTGCCCTATTTGTCTAGGGCAAAGGTGGCTAGCATTTCTGTCTGTCTGCCTTCTATCTCTATTTACCTACCTATATCTACCTACCTACCTACTTACCTATCATCTATCTATCCATCCATCCATCCATCCATCCATCCATCCATCCATCCATCCATCCATCATCCTGGATGACAGTACTCCATGCTTTATCATTCTTTTGTTGTATATATTCTCAATTGAAAACTATTTAAATGTAACAAAAACCTTCTTTTCCATAGAAAATTTGAACTTTTCACAGAAAAAGGTTGGTCCCTTTCCCACCAATTAGCACAAACATTAATTTTCCTCACTTCAGAGATTCTATCTTGCTTCATTGTCCACCTTTTGTTGACATGGTTACTTCAGCAACGAACAACACTACTCCCTCACACCCCCCCGCCCCGAAACTTTTCTCCTATCCCTCACACACTGTTTCAAATTCCATTCCAAAATTAGTAAGCTATCCTCCCCTACTCTCCATTCAACTTGGGTATCCTGGAATGAAATATGCTAAAGAAATACAAATATTTATTCCCAGTAAAGAGACACTAGCTCCCCCAAGGATTTGCATTCTCATAGGCAAAGGGCCAAGAACAAATGAAGAATTTTTATGGACTCTGACCTCCATAGCTCACCAATGAGGTCTATCATATCAACAAAGGACAATAATCTTAATGATCTAAAAAAAAAAAGGAAGACAAGGAAAAAATACACAAAATACAGTGGACAAAACTCTGGAATGAATTACAATAGGGTGTAAACAAGTGAGCATCTTATAGACAAGACTATTGATTTGACAATTTCTTCCTTATTAATTTTCACTGCCTTCCATTAGGCTGTATTATTAAGATAAGCCCCAGAAGATACTTCACATAAAAATATCCTTACAAGATTGTTCCCTTTCTCTCAAGTATATGTAAATTTAACATTTAAGCTAAATTGCTAATCAATGCTATAATTCTTGTAAAAAAGTTAATATACAAAAAAAAATCACAAGAATAAGGCAAGGAAGTTAGGTACAAACTAATTACTGCATTTGGACAATTAAAAAATGGAAATATTGAAATGTCAGGATTCTTTTAAAAAGGAAATAGAATTAGGAAGCAATTCTGCAGAATGTATGGTATTATAAAGGTGAATTTAATATTACTATAGAGTGTAAGAAAGGAGGAAAGTCAGCTTCTAAAGCACAGAAAAGGATCCCACTAAATATAACTTAAATAGTAGCTTCAAAGGTTGTATTCCAGGCTATATCTCTGAATTTTAATTTATACATTATACATTAATAGTTTGTTTAAAGTATCTATTTTTCTCTTTCTCACTCGGTCTCTCCCTCTCTTTCTCTATGCATATGTAGATAGATAGATAGATAGATAGATAGATAGATAGATAGATAGATAGATAGATAGATAGTGTGTGTTTCTCTGTGCGCACACGAGCACGCACAGGCACAAAATTGTATAGAGTTTTGCAAACTATTAAAAAGTGGAGAAGTGTTTAATTCCAGATATAGTGGAACTTTAGAAATTGTGGTGTCAATAGACAAGTCTGTACTAAACCACATTCTAGAGAATTACATGACATATTAGATGCCATTAGCTTTGAAACTGGGTGGAAAAACTCTTCAATTCATGATCTATTATTGTAATAGCCCCTTTTCCAGAGATGGATGTAAATTAATATCCAAAGGCAGCATATATCTTTAGAGAAATTGGGAGATGAGGAAGTCTTAATGGATCACAAGTTGAATATGTGCCATCAGAGTGATGCAACATTCTTTTTTTAAAAAAAAGCAAACTTAGTCATAGACTTCATCAAAAGAAGCAGAGTGTTCAGATCAAGTGAAATAGAATCCAATTCTGGCTTCATGCTTAATTGAAGCATTTTAACCAACAGAAACATATCAGTGACAACAACCAAGATGATAAAAGGGCCTGGAAAGAAAGAAAAAATACGAGAAACGTGGGGAGATTTGGGGTATGTTTAAGTGAAAACTGTGGGAAGACTTGATAACTCTCCAAGTATCCAAATGGCTGTCGTAGCAGAGAATTGTTCAAAGGTGTTTCAGAAAACTGATTAAGAAATAGTGGTTTTAAGTTACAAACAGATTTTGGATGGACAATGGCATCAGAAAAAAAATTCTAATGATAAGAACTATTTACAATGGAACAGATTGCTTTAGAAGGTGACACTTTTTGCTGGATGTGTTTAAACAGAGGTTCTCCATTCCCACCCCACTCTGGGGCCAGCCAGAGGTGGTATTTGCCGGTTCTCCAAACTACTCAAAATTTCTGCTTTCGGTTCCCCGAACTGCTCAAAATTTCCACTGCCCGTTCTCCAGAACCTGTCAGAACCTGCTGGATTTCACCCCTTGGCTGGATGGACATCTATCAGAGTAAGAATAAGAGATTTCTGCACTAAATAGGAAGTTGGACTAGATGTTTTTCAAAATCACTTCCAATCTTTAATTCTATGATTATATATGCAGGCCCTCATAGAGGAGAACAAAAATTTGGCTGCCCAACTCACTCTCAGTGGTTCCAAGTGGCTTGCAAAGTTATAAACTCAATATAAAGACAATAAAGAAGCAATAAGCTCCCCTCCCCTGCTGACAACTCTCAGATAAGCCATTTGATAGCATCCCACTCAGGTGTCCCCAAAACCAGGTCTTTGGGCCCACTGGCAAAACCAGGTCTCCAGGGCCTTGTGAAAGTGTGTCAAAAGTGGGGCCAATCTGATGCATGTAGTATCTGGATTTGAATGGAGATTCTATAGTTCACTTTATACTATTGGACTATAGCTCTCATTGTTCCTAATTCTATTCTAGCATCTGAGAATAGGAGCATTGGGGGATGCTAAACTCTTTAGATCCATGATGGTGAACTTATGGCACACATAGCCATATCAGTGGGCGTGCGAGCTCAGCTCCACTGACTTTTGCGCCTTCTGGGCCTATCAGAAGTAGGGAAACAAGTTGTTTCCTGCATCCGGAGAGCCTCAGAGGTTGGTGGGGAAGGCCCGTTTTTCTCTCACCTGGCTCCAGAGCCTTTCTAGGAGTCTGGGGAGGGCAAAAACTGCCTTCCCCACCCCATCGGAAGTCCTCCAGAGGCCAAAAATGGCCCATTTGCCAACTTCCGGTCCCACCACAAGCCGTTTCTGGCCTCTGGAGGGCCTCGGGGGGGGGAGGCAATTTTCACCCTCCCCAGACTCCTAGAGAGGCTCTGGAGCCAGGTTAGAGCCTACCGAGCGGGGGGGGGAGCAGGGGGGCATGCATGCATGCACGAGGTGCATAGAATTATGGGTATGGGCATGCACACAAGCGACCCTTCCCCCCTCCTGGCATGCGATGGCAAAAAGTTTAGCCATCACTGCTTTAGACACTTCATTCCATAGCTTTTTTCATTGATTGTCTTACTAACAGAACTAATAATGAGCTCCTATAAAATCTTTCTGCTGAATCCATACCATATTTTAACACTACTTGAGGCAACAATCTTTGGCTGGGTTTAGAAATTCCACTATGGTGTGTTTCTGTCTATTATGATTTATTGAATAAACCACAACTGTCTTTGTCTACAAAATAAGCTAAGCCAAATCCAAACAAACATGATTATGCTAAACTGTAATGTAGTTTCCTTGGGTTAATTCAAATTCTTGTGGACCTATTGTTGATTTGTTAATGGTTGAGTGTAAACCCAGCCATTGCGGAAACTGCCTTCCAATTCCATGTAAAGACCTCTAGAAGAAATATTTCCATCTCAAAGAAAGATTTTGACATTTGTGCAACTAAAATTTTAATTGTACAATGGGCTAACATTCATAAGTTGATACCTTTTTTTTCCAAAGGTAGTCTATTAGTTTATTTCATGATGAATTATGAATTAAAAAATAAGGAATTGCCCTTCGGACTCTCCTTGGAAAGGAACAGAAAAAGAAAAGATTTGTAGCTGTAGAATATAAAATTATGACAGAAAATGCAACTGAAGCACTCAGGTGTGAAGACAAGCACATTCGTCATCAGATTTAGATAATTTTTTTCTAAAGCATATAGCATATGAATTTTCTCTTGCTAATGACAATCTGGAATATCCTGTAGATTGGAAGCAGCTGTGCAGGTAAATTCATCTTCTGCTTTCTGGTTGGCACAGCAGGGACATAACTTACTAATGCAATCTTTATCACAAATAACTCATGCCTTGAAAATGTTTAATATGAGTCAAGATGTACTGATATAATTTAATACTAGACAGCTATTGTGAATGTCAGTAATATTGTAAGAAATGTCTCAAGTTTTTTTTTCAGTTACTAATAACGAAGTCCTACATATATTCCATATACTGTAATTCAATCTCATGAAATTCAGTAGCACTTATTAAATTTCATACAGATGAGTATGTATAAGATTACAATGTATTTATTACAGCTATCATTTGAACATTTTGTTCAGATAAGAACAAAACTTTTTCATATTTCACTTAGAAATCTATTTCTCTTGTTATTTTCAATGGAAAGTCATCATAAACTGTTCACCCCGGTGATATATAAGTCAAACAGGCCTAGAGTTTCAGATAAACTTACATGGCAAAAATGCATCAATAAGTACATTTTGACATCTGCTGGTGAACATTTTTTTCAGTTGTTTCTAATGGCTGTGCATTTATCCAAGTAGCACCTCACTTTCTCATTGCTTGTCTGGTTTTGGGTTTTGGGTTTTGCACCTCGACTCTCAACCACAGGATTACTTGTTGGACACAACTAAGCACTCATTATTTTGTTAAACACAAAAAACTAGCCAGTTGGACTGTCCATAATCTGTCAGTCTATATACAGAATACCTTAAAATGCAAATAAATATGTAAACATATTGTTTAATGATTTTTTCAGCTGTTCTAAACAATCTTCTTCCTTACCAAGAATCATGACCAGATTATGAAATATACATAATTGCTTGAAGTTTGCCTTGAACTTTCCAGAAAAGTAGTGTAAATATCTGAAGTTTCCTAATGAGCTAGTTATATAATGGCATGATTTCTAGTCACAAATAATTTAACCACAATATTGGGTTGATACAATATTCCAAAAAAGTCTCATCATGGCACATCAAAGATTGTCTTGCACCAGTGTAATTTTTTGCAACTGGCTATACACAGAAACATACTTGGTACACTGGGTTTTATTAAGATTTCTGATTCTGTGGCAAGCATCTCCTTGTTCACCACCTCTGCTGGATAAGAGCTGGTACCTACTTCTAGATACTTTCTGAGTTATATGGTGGATGCTCAATCAATCAGCAAAGATTGATCCATACCATGAAATGAATGTTTATCCTATGAGCTTCGAGATGACACATCCTGCACTGCAAAGATGATGGAGTTGTATCAGGAGTCAAATTGTAATTGGGCAGCAGACACCAGATAATTAAGCAATAAAATGCATGTAAGATGCAGATACACAGATTCATTCAGAAATGGTGATGGGAAAGCAAGGTATCTGTGTGTGGGACATGTATATGACATATATATAAAATGCAAAGTTTGCACATACACACATTCATTTATATACAGAGGGAGAACTATGTACACGTTCAGCTGCAATTTAATAAGACACACATCTGGAGAGATTAAATATTACATTCTACTCCAAGGCCTTCATGTCACCTCTTTTCAGGAATAAGAACTGAATTATTTTCCCTCAAGATTGCAGCTTTGGGACTCTTAGCCCACGTAGCATATTGTTCATGCCCCATCTGGGAAGGAACTGGCAGCCAACCACATCTTAGCCAGTCTTACCTCCATCAGCATAGGTCTCTGTACCATATCCATCTTGCAGCCCGTTATTCCAGGTACCTTCATACTTTGCTCCATTGGTGACATTCTGCCTTATACCGTATCTTCCCTTGAAACCATGGGTCCATTCACCTTTGTAAAGCCATCGTCCTTTGGTTTCAATCCCTAAACCATGTCGTTTTCCTTGAGACCAGTAGCCCTCATAGGTATTGCCACTGGGCCATGTGTATACTCCCACCACTTCAAAACCATAGTTCCAAGAGCCAGAGTATTCACCCTGACCTTTGGGGCCAGTACAGATGCCATGCCCATGGGCTTTGCCACCTTCCCAGCCCCCACAGTAGGCTCCTCCATCATCGAAGTCAAACCTTCCACCACTCATGATACACGACCAAAGTCAGAAAGCCAGAGATTTCCACTCTTCTCTTTTGCTCTTTTCCTTCCTCTTCTCTTCTCTCTTGCCTGTTTAGCCAGATTATGGCTCCATTAATGGACGTATCATCGCCTGATTCAAGCGCTGCATAGCCAAGTTCAGCTGAACCATTTTCCAAGAGCCCAAGGAAAGGAAATTGCTGTGGGATCGAAGTCCCTGTTGATGGAGGCAGGATGAGGCCAGGGAACTCAGGAAGTTGCCCCACTTGGTTCTACAACAGAACCATTACCCAAGAAGGCATGAAGATGTTTATTAGAGATACAAACTACTACCTGGTCTTGGAAAGAATAGGGTTGAAGTTTCCCCTCTGGCTGTACAGTTCTAAACTTTACATCCTCGATCAGAGGCGGAGCAAAGATTTTTAATTCCCCCCCCCCCTTTCCACTACAGTAGTTGCATTGGCCTTTATATCATCCTTGCAGTTTCCTCAAAAATCCCCCCACGATCCGTTTCTTTAAGAGTCCATGCAGATCTGTAGGGGCGCGCTCTCTTTAATCTTCTTGCCCGGGTGTGTGTACCTATCCGACGGCTTGCTCCCTCGTTGCTTTCCCTCCTTCCCTTGGTTCCTACGCCCTCCACGAGGTCCCGGCCCCGAACGATGCCAACGTTTTAACTGCCCCGTCGGCTGTGCACGGCTCTGAATCTCCTCCGGAGTCTCTTCCTATTTTTCGCCTCCTCCTCTGCCAAGGAAAAGGTCAAAGCTGCCCTAACAAGGCCATCGGCTCCCTAGAGCTGCTCCTAAAATAGACCCCCCTCGCCCAGCCCCCTTTCTAGGACCCTTTTACGGAGAAAAGAGGAACCACCCCTTCGGGGCCGGAATAAAAATTAATAATCCTGGAGGAGGAGGAGAGGGACCGAGGAAGCAAGTGTGTACTTTTAAAAATAGCAGCCTGGGAACGACGGGGCGGGGGAGGCGGAGGAGGGGGTCGCGATTCTGCCCCGGCTGTTTGCGCCGGAGGGTTGTTTTTTTTTTTTCTTCCCCCAGTAAGGCTGAGCCAGAAACGGCTTCTCCTAAGCCCGAGGGTGGGGACAAGGAGAGCATGAATGGATCCCTGAACGCAGAGGTTTAGGAGGCAGGACTGGAAGGGGCACAACAACCCGCGAATCCGGGTTTTGCGAATTTGGCTGAGCATTATTTTGGATGGGCTGGGGAGGCAACGGGCTCTCTTCGGAAAATTCGGACGTCGGTGGAGTCGCCGGGACACAAGCTTTCTTCGAAATTGCCGGGGAAATTGTGACTGTATTCCTTGCTCTTCCCCCGTTGCCCATTAAAGACAATCCTTCGGTCGGTTTTCGCCGTTGGAGGAAGTCGGTTTCCCTTGGCGAGCTCCGCGGCCACAAGGCGTGCTTCCTCCCCGCTGACCTTTTCTGTGCTGAGGGGAGCCCGCCCAGGTGCAAATCGGCAAATGGCTTTGAAAAGCCACCGACAGTCTTTTTTTTTTTTTGCCTTCAGCCGCAGATTCAGCTCGCTTTAGCAACTGTACGTGATTAATTCGCCGTGCGGGAATGAGCGTTTATTATGCATTGGTTACTCAGAAGAGCTCAGAAAATAACACCCTGTGCCCCTTGCTCTCACGGAAGATCTCTTCCTCTGCCATTACAGCTGCAGTCACAGGCATGCTTTAATCAGGATTCAAATGTTGAATTGGGATTGGGAGGGGGGAGGAACCTAAGGTTCAGAGGTGATTTTGGGTCACTCAATTTCTCTCAGTCCAACATTTCCTTGAAGAGTGACTGCACAGAGCAGTGTTTTTCAGCCCTGGATACTTGAAAATGTGTGGGCTTCAACTCCCAGAATTCCCCAGGCAATTGAAGGCCATAGAAGTTCTCCAGTTTGAGAAACACTGGTGCAACAGTCATAGCAGCTGCGAAGTGACTGAATCTGAGTCCACGCAACAAATTATGATCAAGAGATGAGTCTTTTTACTAATAATTCAGCCTACTAATAATTCAGCATTTTAACCTTTTTACTAATAATTCAGCCTACTAATAATTCAGCATTTTAACCTACTTCGAGGTTAAAATGCTGAGGTCTCTCTTCTGACCCTAAATAACTGGTTTATGAGACAGCCTAACACATCGGGTCTAGAAATGACCTGGTTAAGTTTGTTGTGTGAACAGTCCCCTAGAAAGCTTTGTGCAACAATCATTTTTCTCCTCATCAAAAGATTTTGTTCAGTAAAAATACATGGTTTTCCCATTTGAATAGAAGGAATTAAATTTAATTTATATGGCCGTAGGTGAAATAAAGTACACAAAGAAATACTCCAATTGTAATTCTTTAGAAACTCAAAACAATTATAAATACCAAAATTGTAAAAAAATTCTGTAGAAAGTTTAAAAAAAAAACAATTATGGCAAGAATACCAAACTCTTTGGGACAGAGGGCAGATTTGAATTTTAAAAGCATCAAAGTTGTAATCACAGGATGAATGTTAGAAAATTTCTAATGGATATAGCCAGTCTAAAAATACTTTTAACAGTAAGACAAATGGGTAACACTAAAGGAGAATAATTTGTTCAATGTCTTATATGGGAGAAACAAGTCTGAGTTCCCAAGCACAAAATCACTATTTTTAAATCATAATTATCTTCTGCTTAGGTTTAGTATTTCACACGACACATATTGCCAATTTGGAATATAGATCAATTTCAGCCTTTACTTAGAAATACTTCAAGTGGAAGGTTACCTAAAGCTGGTATTTGATCAATTTATATTGAGGGGTTTCATTATAAGCACCAATGCGATTTGCCATATTTACTCTTTGTTAGTTATATTTCTTTTAATTGTAAAGCTAACCTTCACTAGTAAGCATATCTTTATAATTGCAGAATCCAAATGAGAAACTTCTATTTCTATTGCAATAGTACAAATCTAATAACCAAAAGATTGCTTTTTTCACTTAAAAAAAGCAAATCATTTTTCAGTGGCTGAAATCAATTTCTGAAATACTCAGCCAGAGAACTCCCTCCATATAACGCAAGCTGAAAGTATGCTTATTTCCTGAGAATGTACAGGAAACAGGTGGTCTTATACAAGACCAGAGGAAAATGTGGAGATGTTACTTCTAGCACTTTATATAGCCATTTCCAACAGTGCCAAGAATTCCACATTAGTTTCCATGCTGTAATTGCTTGCACAGTGCAAAGTACACAATACAGAAAATGCTCAAAGAACTTCATATACTATATTTGCAATGAATTGCCATCCACAAATCTTGTTTGTCCAAGTTGTGAAAGAAAATAATTTCAAACACCTCCAGTCACCTGTTGCCAGTTATTTGCAATTGTTTTTTTTTACAACCCTAACTAGCGTGTTGAAACTGCATAAAAAGCAGCTCAATAATGTTCATATAACAGAGAAGCAATAAACCATGGCTGACTCAGTGCAGTTGCAAATAAATGTTTATCTCAAGAGCAGCATCTTCTAAGGGAGTTATTAGATCCTCGCTTAGTTAGCAGTGTAAAACACAGGGAGTTCTGGGCCAGAAAACGAGACCTCAAAACAAAGTAGTATCTGCCTTCCCCATGATTTACAATTCCTAGAACCCTGATGGCGAACCTATGTTACGGGTGCCACAGGTGGCACGCAGAGCCATATCGGTGGGCACGCGAGCTCAGCTCTGGCACACATGCGTGCACTGGCCA
>JANHZT010006288.1:188066-204627 GCA_032468215.1 Stegonotus admiraltiensis
TCGAACTTGCAGTAATTGCAAGCAGCAGATGTTAATTACAGACTACTAGTCTGTTGAGCCACCAGAGCTCTTTTTAGCTCTTTCGTTTTAGGGAAAGGGCCAGAGAAGCCAGGCACAAAACATTGTAATGACACCACTGTTCACTTTATTTAGGAGTTTGGTGGCACAGTGGTTAGAATGCAGTACTTCGGGCTACTTCTGCTGACTGCCGGCTACCTGCAGTTCGGCAGTTTCTCACCGGCTCATGGCTGACTCAACCTTCCAGCATTCTGAGATTGGTAAAATGAAGACCCAGATTGTTGGGGGCATATATGCTGCCTCTGTAAACCACTTAGAAAGGGCTGTAAAGCACTGTGAAGCAGTATATAAGTCAAAAATAAAAATATATATTTTTATTTATATATGCATTTTATTCAGAAGATGCCACCTGACTCCAACAGACATAAAAATATTGTTGTTTATAAATATACCATTAAAAAGCTTATGAAAAGTATATAAAAATGGCAGATCTAGACAACAACAGCAAACATATTATGTAATATAACTATTATATTCAGTCCTAGCCACCCTAGCCCAAAGCCTGGGAGAACAGCCAGGTCTTAAGGCCTCTGGAATGCCATCAGGGGGTTAGCCACCCAGGGGGGATTCAAGAGGACAGGCATAGAAAAGGCATGTTTCAAACCTGATAGATAGCGCTGGTTAATTGAAGGAACCTAGAGCATGCCAACTCTGTTGGAGTAAACTGGCTGGACCAACAGCACAGGAAATAGGCAGTTTCTCAAATACAAGGAATAGAAAACAGCCCCATTTTGATAAACAGTGAGTTGGAGGGTGGGTGGATATTCCTATGAAAAAGCCACTACATAAAGTATTTTATACCTTTAAGGAAAGCATTGATCAGAATTTACTAAGTGCTCTAAACCCACAAAAAGGATATTGTACTTGAAAGTATAACAGAAATGGTATAGATTTGAGTAGTAGATATAGAGAATAATCTGATCACATATATTTTAGTTCTCCTCAGGATCAAGGTAACAGGTGACAAATCTGATCCTTCTTTTATATTTTATACTGCGAAGATACACTCAGTTCTTACTAATTAATTACACTGTTACTTACCGTTCTGAATCAACTCTTAGTTTTTTGAAAGCTGCCCCGAGATTTTCCTCATTCTCCAACATTGTTAAGAGAACAATCCACTGCACTCTCTCCCCTTTGGAGATAAATAGAAAAATGAACTGGGATGAAATTCCAGGCATCTAATGTAGAAAATTTCATACTAAATTTGACTAACTGCAGATCAGTGTCTCAATAATTTTTACTGGTAGTCCTCAACAATTGGGACGAGAATCTTGGTTGTAGAGCAGTCTTTAAGCAAAATGTCACATGACCATTTCAATGAATGACCACAATCCTAGCTGCAGTTGTTAAATGATCTTGAGGGTTGTTATATGAATGGAGTCCCTGGTAAAAAGCACAGGGATGCCTCAGAGGGTTGGGGGATGCCTTGGAAGGCCAGCACAGCGCGCGCGCGTACACACACACACACACACACTGAAGTGTGGGTGATAGTATTATCTTGTAAGGTAGTCTTTAGATTAAAGATCCTTGTTTACATAGAATAGCATTAAGTAGCACATCGCTTAGCAATGGCAATCCTAATCCCAGTGCCATAACCCAAGGACTGCCTGCATATACAAAACTCTTGAAAACATTTTAAGTATTTAGGTTAACAAAATTAATTTTTTAAACAATAAAAGTTAATGTATTAAGTGTTTATCACCCTTAAACTGGCACAAAAGAAGAAACCTGCCAGAAAAATGCTCACTTGGACACAACTCCCTCCCTGCTCCACTCAGTTGATGTTCATTTGCTCAAATTGTTTAACTGACATGTTTCTTAGTTGCCTGTTTGATGTCATTATGACTCATCTAGGATGGGTATGTCATAATGTATTTGAAGTATATACTAACTCTTGAATCAAAGAACAAAGAAAGCACAAAAGGAAGTGATACACCAAGACTGCTTCCTGGGATGTTCATCTGCCAAATGGATGATTAACAGAAGCTACATTAAACAACCTGTTTTTTCAAAAAAAAAAAACTTAACTGAATGTTGAACCCAGACTTCTGAAAACTAGGCAAGTTCTTTAATTTTTTAAGTTTATTTTTATATTGCATACATAAAAAACATGCTACATATATACTTGTGCAAATCCCAGAACACATATTATTTTAACATTGAACCTCTTAATAGTGCTTATGTAACCTGGCTAATAATCTCACTGGGTGAGTAGTTCAGTCTCTTGCATGTCTCCTGGTTCAATTCCCATTAGTTAAGTAATGGGTCAAAATACAATTTCAGCATAAAGCCTGGTTAAAGGCAACTTGTTTGGTGGTGTGGAATGAAGAAACGTGTGCTGATCTATAGATTTCCTCTATAATGTGGTGTTCATGTATCCGTTTTGTTGTTTTATTGTGACATGGAAAAGTAGTCTTATTCTACGAATAGATGAAGCTGTATTGATGGTGATGTAGATGTTATTGAGGACTTGATGGAATTTGATGATAAATTCTTATCCATGGTTTCAGATGGTAAATATATCATCAATAAATCTCAAGTAATGGGGGTGGGTGGGGGGGAGGAAGAGACTCTGGATGTAAGAATTGTTGTTCTAGTTCAGCCATGAAGATGCTGACATATTGTGGAGCCATATGTATATCTATGGCTGTGCCACTGATTTACAGATAAATGTTTTTCCAAAGGTAAGATAACTGTCATATATGGCCTAGTGGCAAGGCATCTGCACTGATCATTTCCTGAAACATGAATCACAGATTCCTTGTTAAAATGAAAAGGTCAGAATTATAAAACACAATTTACTAATTTAATTATTTCCAATTAAAAGCCAATTTATTGTAATATTACTATTTATATAAATTTATTTCTGTTTAATTTATATACACACACATATTAGGAGGAACTAGGAGAGGATGTCGAAAGGAAAAGCCAAACTGGTCCCAGTAATGGTAGCAGCACTCAGGGTTTACAAAATTGTCTCCTGAATCTTTATCAGCCTGAGAACCAATCCTTACCTTATAGATCTGAAGGCTAGAAATTGAAAGAATTAGGGACCTGGAGATAGTTATTAAGCATACCACAGAATGCATAATTAACCAAGCCTGGACAAATAAAGAGATTTTGTGAGCTGACGGTCACTAAAAAAACCCCACACAAATATGTTGGGCATGTGGTATGAGTATGATCAGCTAGAAAACAAAATTGATAGGGCTGAAAGAAATAGAAAGGGAAAACTGGATCGGGGGGCGGGGGGAGTTATAATGAGATTATAGAATTGTTCTTGGAAGAGCTTTAGAATGTTAGTGGAAACAAGTCAAATTGATTTGCATCTGTCCATGCAGTCATCAAGGGTTAAGCTCTTAGGACAAGAGAGTTTACTTCCCAGGGTAACGAAAGAATTAGTGGAGGTGACTGAAGAACAAGCTTGGTAATGCTGAGAAATACAGGAGAACTGGCAAGATCTCAGAAAACTGGCATAAATCTATCAGTTTAGCATAGATCTATCAACTTGATATTTTGGACAAGATATTAAAAAAGATAGTGTATTTTGACTTATGTATGCTACCGGTACAATTAAAAGCAGCCAGAGCAGATCTGCTACAATTCATAGCATATTGATCTTACTTATGTTTGAAAGTAACAATAAATTTGATTTCAGCTTAAATGATTGAAGTATGCAGACACAGAGTACTTGGGCCTCAGAAAAGCCCTTTATATAGTGTGTTCTCCATAATATTCTCCATAATAAAAGTGCTCAGAATTTCAGCTAGATGATACGCTGGTTTGATGGACTCAGAATTGCACCCAGAGCATGCTTGTTAATGCTCCACTTCAGTGTGGAAGACAATATCATATCACAAGGACTAGATGCACTGTTATGTATCCTGGGCTGTTCATTTTATGAATGAGTTGGATGGAGAAGTTGAAGGATGCTTATCATGACATTAAACTGGGAGGGGTGACTATACTTCATATAGACAGAAAATTTTAAAAATCCTAGACAGGCTTGGGCTGGGGACTGAAATGCATAGACTATAATTTAACAGAAGGATGTATGTAAAACTCTCATCTGTGCTGGAATAATGTAAAGTCTAAGAATAGGATGACTTGACAATAGTTGTTTCCCTATTCTTACTATGAAACATGAGGCATATTTTAAAATGTGTAGTTGCAACAAAAAATGAAACGTATGCATTCTCAAGCAAAAGCATATCCTACTCTATTTTTAATTTCACCTTTTGTCAGAATACCTTGTAATCTTGAATGAGTTCCAGCTTGCATCCATCCCCCTCCTAAGTGGCATTACTTAGCTGGTCTAAAAAGTAAGTACAGCTGCTGAGTTGAGAGACCACCAGGAATCCCAAGCTGGGCCAAAAAACCCCAGAAGCAAGCAACTTACGAGACCGCCTTCTGCCACCAATAGCCTCCCATCGTCCAGTACACTCCCACAGGGACGGACTCCTCAGGGTGCCGTAGGTCAAACAATGTTGACTGGCGACCCCCAGGGGGAGAGCTTTCTCTGTGGGGGCACCTGCCCTCTGGAATAAGCTGCCCCCGGAGATTCGTAGGATTCCCAACCTTCGCACCTTTCGCCGCACCCTCAAAACGCTATTATTTCACCAAGCAGGGCTGGCCTAAATGCTATTTTAATGGGTTGTTTCATTTTAGCTTCTTCGGCCAAATTATTTAATACTTGTTCTTAACTTTTATATCACTGTGGGTTTTATTTCTGGCTGTACACCGCCCTGAGTCCTTCGGGAGAAGGGTGGTATAAAAATTTAATAAAATAAAAAAAAAATAAAGAGCAAAGACTGCAGCACGGGGCGGGGGCAAGGAAAATACATGGCCTGTGCATATGTAGTCACAAAGAATGGAACTCAGAACCCTTTTTAAGGCAATAACATTATTCAGCACGGTACAAATAATACCGTAACAAAAAAACCCAATTAAAACCAATTAAATGTGACATTTATGGACCAGTTTATTAATTATAGCAAATCCTTCCTCTTTGTTTCACATCTTTATAGGCCACTTGCACCAAATGAAGTCTGTGGGGCGAAGCTAAAATTTAAGTCGTGTTTTCCAACCTTGGCAATTTTAAGATCCGCAGACCCAACATGCTGGTTGGGTAATTCTGGGAACTGAGGTTCACACATCTGGAATTGCCAAAATTGGAAAACGCTGACTGAGATTATTAATCTATGCGTTAGGTCAAAGTGCCACAAATCTTTTGCTGCCACAGAAAAATCTGCCCCGAGAAACGAAGTTGAGAAATGCTTCACCTGTGGAGTTTCTGCCTGCGACCGAAGTCCTGAATCCGAAAGAAAAGCCAGGTGGCCGAAAAGGAACAAAAAAGGGATGCTTCGTAAAGCAGCCGGGAACGGGGCGCCTAGCGCGGTGACTCAACAGAAGACCATCGTTTTGACGGGTAGAATCAGCTGCTGTGCTCCGGTGACAAAGAATCACGCCAGTTCAACGCTTAGGCGGCTCTGCGCAACGGAGACGGCGGAAAGAAAATGTCAAACGTTCCTTCCCTTCACGCGAAACCCCCCACCACCTCCCGGTCTACCCTCAAAACATATGAGCGGAAATAAACCACTGACCCGGATCTGGAAGCACCTCACCGAGGCAGAATCCCCATGGAGACGGTTTGGTTACTAGCGCGCAAGCGTTTCCCAAGTCCTCTTGTATAGATAGGGCTTCGCGCGCAAACCAGGAGTGGATGAAAAAGCGAGGAACGGCGATAGAGAGCGCGTGGTCCTTCAACGCACGCGCACTGCACCGTCACTTCCTGTTGTGGTTTTTTTTCCACGTTCACTTCCGGCAGTGGCTCGTTGGACTGATTGGGTCCGCTTTGTCGGGTAAGTTGGCCCTTGTTTTCTTCGGATTCGTTCATTCTGAGGGAGAAGAATGGAGAGGGGTTTTTTTAAATCATTATTTTCGTTTAGATAAATTGATTTACCTTCTGTTTTAGTGATGCCTTTAGTCTCTCCCGCCTTCCCCTTCAAGGCAGAGACGTTTCGAAGAGGCGAAAGTAAAAGGCTGGGCCTCTTCTTCTTCTTCAGCTACGTCATTTCTACTAGTTTGTGCGCGGACGGATTTCTTATTTAATACGTAGCCCGCATTCTGGGTGGTCAGAAGCCGCGGTGACAGTCCCTTCTCGAGTTTCCTTGCGACGGAAGTTTCATGGCGCCTTAAAGGCGAATATTTTGAGTTGTTAGGAGACACGTTTTCGCCCTTATCTTCCGTAGTGACTCAACATTTAAAAGGCTCGGTCACTTGACAACATGCAGAATTTCCTAACCCTCAAATTATCTTGGAAGTCAAACAGTAATTAGATTGTCTAATGTTAGTGTTTTTTTAAATAATGCATTTATTACCTTTTCAAACTGCCCTTCCTTATGAACATACAGATTAATATATACGATATCGCAACACAGAGAGTGTTACCCCAAAAATTATTTTCCTTATGAAGTGTTATAATTTCGTTTGCTAGATATTCAATTTTTTCCCCCTGATCCTTTAAAACAAGGTTTTTCTATTTCTATTTAGAGCATTGGTATAATATTTGGCATTGTTGAATTGATAATTCAGTTTGATGCTTTTCAGAGGATCCTCAGTCTTATTAGATTTACTTATTAGTTGTATATATCACTGTAATTTAAAATTATTTCAAAGAGCAAAAGTATAGTATTATAGTATAAAACATCTATAATGGTATCAGCCATCATTCTTCCAATCTTGAGCTGATTGCTTGATTTCTTAAGTGTGAATTATATTTGTGTATTTACCATACATCTGTAGTTTTATATAAGATAATTCACTAGTATTTGATATTAATAGTCACATACAATACCTATACATAACTATTTATAATAGATATAATTTCTTGCAAAAAGTTTTAAAATTAGAATAATTTGGCTAGAGAAGAGTTAAGCTGAAATGGTAGAACTTGATAAATCTTACTGATTTTCTCTAGTAACCATATCATTACTTTATTTTTAACTACATAATGGAATGTATGTCTCTGGATGAAAGTACTAAAGTACTATATAAGTAAATTATAGGTATGGGTAGCCTAATCATTTCAGCAGATTAAATACTGGTTTTGATATACTCCTTTAAAGAATGTTCCAAAAGTGCTATGTAGACGTTATTTTGCATAGGTGGATTTCACTATACTTTGTCAAAGCTTCAGTCAGATGAATTTTATTCTGTCCCACCTATGATGTAAATACAGGCAGTTTCAATTTACTGTGAATCTCCAGTCTATTGTTCAGAACTACTCTTATCTTAGGAAGTATCCGTCCTATGTTCATAGTATGATATTTCAGATTTAGTTGGAAGTTGAATAGTCCCAGAGGACTATTCCAAGTGAAACACACATAGTTGTAATCATGCACTGAATCTAAAAAGTTCTAATCAGCCTGAATAAAAGAAGTCTCTTGGGTAGAATTTATTTTAGTTCCAGTTTGACTGGATTACAGTAATGTTATTTTGGAAGCTTCCTTTAATAGAAATTGGAGGCTTCAAGTGATTCTAAATATTACCACTAGGATATTAGTCAAAAGTACCAAAAGCTAGTGAGAGATTCAGGAGAACCAGGACAGTCGCATCACCCCTACCCCCATCTTCCAAACTTCATCAGCAAGAATGACCAATGCCATCTCCATACTGTACCTCAGCATGAACTTAGACTGAAAACGATCCAGATGATCTGCTTTATCCAAAGTCCTCTGAAGCTGAGTGCCAACTTCCTTCTCAACCTTTCCCAAAGGAAGTTTCTAACTGGACAAAACTTCTGTAACATATTCAAGCATGGTGTGTTTAAAAGGGGGTACACCATTGCCACCAAGATGGCAGTCCCACTCTCTCCTACGAAGAGATATTAACTGCCTCTTTAAGTCAACCGTATTCCACCATGACCATAACCAACTTGGAGGAGTATGTATCCAGAAAACAGCTGCCCAAGCTTACAGCCATGAAGACCTTGTTGATTTCCAAAGGATCTACCTAGCCAGGGTTCAGCGCTAAGTAAAGTTGAGTTACTGATAGAGTCCAAGAATATTCCTCACAGAGGAATGCAAGATCCTGCAAGATCCCCCCCCCCTCCAGCTCCTTACCTAGGATGTACTTGGTCAGTTAAAACAGCTGCTGGAGTGGCTATTGTAGATGCAATTAGGACAGAGAAATAAGCATGCTTTGCTACCCTTGTCATAAAATAGGTCATAATGTAAGCTCTTATATGTGCTCAGTCAACTTCATTCTTTGTCTTCCTCCAGCAGTGGTCTGGGCATCTCTTGTGCCACTTCTTCCCTATAGCTGCTCAGTAAACCATGGGGCTCTACAAAAAATGCAAGCATAGTTTATCCACACAGGTGCAATTCACCTCAGCATCCCCATCACAGACTTGTTCCAAACAGCAGCAAGGGCATCTGCCAAGCTAAATATCACAAAAGTAGCTTTGGGGAAAATCCCAAGCTCCTTCTGAAACTGCATTAGGTCCATGAGGCACCTGAGTGTCTATGTGTATGTGGGGGTGTTACTAGGTTCCAACTTCTTGTAGGGTGCGACAGCATCCCATCAAACCCCCAAATCCAGATCACAACACCACTTCTCCAAGGCAAACACCAGATTCATTATGTTTTCCCCTGGATAAGTCAGAACACAAATGAGTTGGCCTGATCCAAGGCTATCATGGTGGCCATGAACTTCTGTGCTAGTTCAGTGCTCAAGCTCTGAGATGATAGGCTGAAGTCTCCCAGAAGCATAAGCCTGCCAACCCAGACACAGAATCCAGGAGCATAGGCAGGCATACAGCTATGCTGCAGGGAGTAAGGTACATGAGCAGCAATCCTCACTGATGCCTATATCCAGCCTAATAAAGAGGATCTCACATTTAGCGTGGACTGGCCTTGTATGCCCCTCATGTTGTGTGAATTTCTTTGAATTCCCAACTACCATTGCTATTATTTTTATTCTGTTTTTTGAGCTGCCGTAGAGAGATTCTAAAAGACATTTCTATGTAAATTGATACATGAAATAGTAATTAGCATTAAGAGAGTTATACAATAGTATTGATGCATTTCAGTAAGAAATTTGTATTTTCATTATGGCATTCAAGTTTTATGTCTTATTTCCTAATAATGAAAGTTTAGTATTTTTTCTTCCAAAGATGCAAACCTTTCTGGTTGGTGACAGGTATCATATTTTCAATCATTTACAATTTTTCAGTCTCATTCCATATTAAACAAATGGCTTAATACTTTGTCTTAATATGCAAAAGATAATTTACTTATAGTAAATGCATATTTAAACACTTTTGTTTAGAAAGAACTCATGTTATAAAAAAGGTTCAAGGTATTGCAAGAAATGGCTTCTTTGATGACATGGGTGAAATTGATCATGGGATTTTTTTAGTCAAACAGCTATGAACTTGAACTTGAAAGGTGACTTGAAAGTCTACCTTGGAGTCTATGTAATATGCAGTTCTGCTAAATGTAAATTCTTACAGGCTTATTGCAGTTTCTGTTCTCTACATGAGAGACAGTTTGGTGCAGTGGTTAAGCATCTGGGAGACGTGAGTTGTACTCCACCTTAGGCATGAAGGTGATCTTGGGCCAGTTATTTTCTCTCAGTTTTAAGGAGGTGACGATGGCAACCACTTCTGAAAAACCTGCAGGAACCTCTCCATGCAGTCTCCAAAAATCTAACACGATTGAACAAAAGGGGAAAAAAATCTACATAAAATCAATATCAGTATGTTTTTCTTGTTAGCATTCATTATATGGCAGGCAGAAGAGCATTTTAACAACCTGCAGATGGAATCAGAAGCTAAAGAAGGAGATGAAGAGAGCCTGCAAACGGCTTTCAAAAAGTTGAGAGTGGATCCAACTGGGTAGGTAACAATTGCTTAAAATTATTTTTTTTATTGCCTTGGTGCTTTTAATGGCGTACTGCTTTCTTTTTGCAAGCTTAAAATTGGAAGTGAATAAAGTTTCCAAGCTCATCATTCATGTTTGCCTTACTCTAAAATTTGTAGAAAATGCTCTGTCTAGTGTGGATATTGGGAGGTTTCATTCCCTAGCATTGACTTCAAGTAATAAAATATGTGTAAGATATGCATGGATCACTTAGTTGGTTCAGGATCTTATGTTTTTTTTTACATAAACTGTGACCAGTTGCATTATCCTTTCAGAGACATTTCCTTACCAAATTCCTCAATGCTTTCAACAATGACCAAATTTCTAATGTACTTCCTTCACTGAGAAAACTGGGATATATTCAGAGATGTATCTGCCTTGAAAAGAGCCCATGTTGAACTATATAGCACAATCAAATATCAGTTTAGGAAATGTTTTATGGCTTTTTGTATTACAGGTAGTCCTCGGCTTACGACCACAATTGAGCCCAAAATTTCTGTTGCTAAGCGAGACAATTGTTAAGTGAGTTTTGCTCTATTTTACGACCTTTCTTGCCACTGTTAAGTAAATCATTGCAGTTATTAGGTTACTAACATAGCTATTAAGTAAATCTGGCTTCCTCATTGACTTTGCTTGTCAGAAGGTAGCAAAAGATGATCACATGACCCAGGACACTGCAGTCATCAGAAACATGAGTCAGTTGCCAAATGTCCAAATTTTGATCATATGATCAGGGTATGCTACAATGGTCAGAAGTGTGAAAACAGTCATAAGTCACTCTGTTCAATGCTGTTGTAACTTTGAATGTTCACTATTATTTATTTTATTTATTTATTCAATTTATATACCACCCTTCTCCGCAAGGACTCAGGGCGGTGAACAGCCAAAACCATAAAATACAGACAGTACAAAAGTTAAAAACAATTAAAATAATTAGATAATTTGGCCAGACAATTTAAAACCCAATTTAAAATCCCAATTAAAAACATAATTAAAAAACTAAACGAATTGTTGTAAGTCGAGGACTACCTGTATGTCATAAATGGTTTTATGATAATGTTTCTGTCATAAAATGTTCTATATAGTACTTGTTCCAGATAGTTGGGCTTACATGATTTGTTCATGGTTCTAGCATTAATCAGTTTTAGTACTAAATGTTCACTTTATTGAGCTTATCCCCAGTTTCCTACTGACTTTCTGGGGAAGTGATCATGGAAGTTTGGAAATGGCAATCACATCATCGCGATATGCTTGGTAAACAATTGAATGAGTTCCCAAGCATTTAGATCACAATCATGTGACCACCTAGGTGCTGAGATGACTAGAACTCTGAAGATTGGTTATAGCTGCTATTGGTCATAGCCATGCTGCTGCACCTTGGAATGGTCACTGACCGACTGATTCTAAGTTGAGGACTACCTGTATCCTGTTCCACCTTCTTACCGATTTTATAGAATGCATTTTAATATGTTGTCTGTTCCTTAAATCAGATCTTCTGTTAGTGAAGGAACAGGATTGCGAACAGGCAGAGCAACTATTGATGGAGGCTGGCATCAAATTGTCTGTTCAAGAGAGATTTGGCACAGGTAAGGAAAACTACCTACTATTTATTTGAAATTTCTTTTTAAGTGTCAATACTTTGGCTAAATAAACATGCAAAACTTAGGATGAAGCATATTGTACAGTGAGCTGTTTGCATTTTGTTTCTATCTTGTCTGGGAATTTATTGGAAATAACTGGGAGAAATGCAGGGGCTTATTTTAATTACATCAAATGTTCATAATGATATTTCTTTCTGGTTAGATATAGTTGCAACCATTAAAATTTCAATTCAATCTTTTTCATGGACAAAAATCAAGGTGCATGACATGAAATTACTTCATCTGTAGATGTTGAGCAAATAATTTAGTACAAAATGCCTATGTTCTAGAACCGTGATGGCGAACCTATGGCACGCATGCCACAGGTGGCACACACAGCCACATCTGTGGGAACACAAGCGTTGCCCTAGCTCAGCTCCAGCGCACATGCACATGCTGGCCAGCTGATTTTTGGGCCTTCCAGGCTGTTTCTGGCCTCTGGGGTGGGGAGGGCGTTTTCACCCTCCCCAGGCTCCTAGAAAGCCTCCGAACCTGGGGAAGGCAAAAAAAAAAAAAGGTCCTTCCAGGCCTATCGGAAGTCAGGAAACGGGCTGTTTCCAGCCTCCGGATGGTTGTGGGGGGTGGGGAAGGCTGTTTTCGCCCTCCCCAGGCTCCTAGAAAGACTCTGGAGCCTGAGGAGGGCAAAAAACAGGCCTACCAGGTCATCGCGTGCCAAAAGCGGGGAGACCACGGGGGGGGTGCGCACGTGTGTGTGGGGGGCATTGAATTGTGAGTGCACACGTGCGCAACCTCCCCCCACACACAAATACCTGCTTTTGGCACGTGACGGCAAAACGGTTAGCCATCAATGTTCTAGAACAAAATTTATTCTAGTTTCTGATAACATTACTGCTTTCTGTTACAGAAGTGCACGGAAATCCTTGAAAGGGACAACAAGACCACAACGACGCAGGCGTTCCAAATCTCCTGTTCTTCATCCCCCAAAGTTTACATACTGCAGCATGAAAGCATCTTCTGTAAATAACCAGCTGAAACACAAAAGTCAGATTGATGCTCCAAAGAATAAAATCGGTCCAGATCCTAGAGTTTCAGAAGACCTGTACCTAAACGGAAAGAGGTGCCCACTTGTAGACAGCAGCAACTGCAGAAAAAGCAGAGCGGGACATCAGAAAACATGTACTGGTGAGCAGCCTTCCAAGAATTTAGGAAGGAAATGCCATACTTTTTCTTTGACCTTTGAAACCAGCCTGGATCCTAGCCAGCCTTCAGATTTCCAGTCTCTCTCCAAGATGAGTTATGAGAAGCAGTGCCCATACATGGACAAAGAATGGCAAGCAATAGAAACATATTCCTTTTCTGGTTTGCGGAGCGTCTTATCAGAGTGTGAAAAGGCAGTCCTGGAAGTGCGTTCACAATCCTTACCAAATCGATCACCTTCTAGTACAGGTTCGTCTGGCTCTGCCCGGTCTTGTTCAGAGCAAGCTCGAGTCTTTGTGGATGATGTGACTATTGAAGATCTTTCTGGGTATATGGAATATTACTTATATATTCCCAAGAAAATGTCTCACATGGCGGAGATGATGTACACTTGAGATGAGAATCATGGGTTTGAAATTCAGTGGTGGTAGTGAATATTTCGTCAGTGCTGTAGATGGAAATGTGTCCATTGTCAATGCTGCGTGTTTGATCAAATGTTTATTTGCACCATATAATGTAGTTTTTTAAATAAAGTTTTAAAAGGTGATACCATATGTTTAAAGGTGCGTTGCATTAAATCAGATGGTTTAAGAATGTACCTGGATAAATTTTTTTCTTCTCTTGATACAATCTAAATTTCAGTTTCCTAAAAACTCCAAACAAGGTTCTAACTGATCTAACTTTCCTTAATATCTCAGCTTGTAGCAAAATTTATATATCCCTAAATTGATTTTAATCAGATTAATATTTCATTGGTAAATATAAGCATAGTTTTTATTCTTCAACATCCAACAATGAGCTTCTTATATAGTTCTTATATGGTTTTCTTTCTTTAATAAGCCATAGTGGTTAAGTGTAATCATCACACTAAGCCACCAATATATGGACAAATGCAGTATGTGAACTCATCTTTTTAATAAGCTGGCCTTGGCCTTGTTTGCATAACACAACGCAAATTAGTCATAACTGCTCAGTTGATTGGGTGATCTTTGCCCCTAGCACATGAAGGAGGCTGGAAACTCCCTTTCTGCTTCACTTCCTACATTTTTATTGTTCCCAACTGCAAGAAGAAAAGTTGTTATGGCACTATGGGATTGAGATCACCATGACTAGGTTTGGATAGGTTGGGCTGTTTCCCACATAGTATTTCTCCTTTTCAGTACCAAGATCCATGTCACAGGGCTCCTAAAGGATTATATAAACTGTAAAGAAGAAAGATGCTTTCGTAACACCTTTCTAGAACTCAGTTATGACTGTTGGAATAGTCAATTAAATTTGAAATTCATAGGACATCTTAAAGTTACTTCACCAAACAAATTCGTTTAGTCCCGAATGGATTGGGTCATCTGGGGCTAAATCCAGCTCGCTAGGATTGTAGCTGTGTCAGTTAACCTAGTTTTATGACTTCACATGGCATGCTTCTCCTATCTACAAACAATTTAAGATGGCATGTGAAAAGGGCCATTGACTGCCTTTAAGCACTGCTATAATGATCATCCTTGAAGATGAATGCTTTCAAAATGTGTACAGGTAGTCCTTGACTTACAACCAGTCACTTAGCAACCATTCAAAGTTACAATGGACCTCCTCAGAGCTACTTACGATGTTTCTGAGTTCCGCTGGATGCCCCCACAGTCATGTGAACATATTTTGGGCACTTAGCAACCAGTCCACATTTAGAGCTGTTTACAGCATGCTACAGTCACAATACTGCAATTTTCAGTGCTTTTTTGCTGGAAGCTGCCATTTATTTAATGACTGCAGTATTCATTAAATGAACACAGCATGCATCTAACTCACGCCACAAAAAAGTCATAAAATCTGGTTTGGTCACATGACTCAATAACTTCCACAGTTTATAACTAATTCCAGGCTCAATTATAGTTCTGTGTCAAGGACTACCTGAAATACAGTTGTATATGCCACATGGATTCAGCTTACTTTCTCACTAAGTTCCTGCAGGTCTTGATCTCTCTTCATTTAGGTTCGGGCATTTCAAAAGAAACAATGTGAATTAAAACGTGTGCTAGCTATGGATTTTGTAGTTAATTTGTCCTGTCCTTAAACTACCATAGTTACTGAAAGCGGTTAGATTAGCCATAATCCAGTATACAAAGGGAACCTCAGAACTATCTAGCTGCCCTCAGGAAAAGAAAGCAAAAAGACTTCCATTGTACAACATCTATTTTCATTCTGTAGAACTTTGAAGAAAACTATTTGAATAAGCAAAGCTTGGCATCCCATGGAATTAAAAAAAGAAACAAGTGAAAATCCTTGCAGCACAACGATAAATCCATTAATATGCGATGGAAATATTGCAAAATAGGCTAGCTCACTTTGCTCCTTTTGCCCCTAGCTGAAGCAAAATGTCTTTAAAAATTGTCCCCTGAAACAAATTGAGCTGTTTCTGAATATAGTAGCTTGCTTTTATTAAACCTCCCTGCAGATTGTGCATTGGCAAATTAATCTGAGGGTTGGTTCTATTCCCATACATAAATACTTGGGATGATGAAAATTCAATCCATTGCATGCATACCAGAAGTAGCTATTTTATGCTGTAATTATTAAATGATACATATATGTACCATTTACTATATGTCAATATTAGAAATATTGGGTATTCCATTTATCTTAAGTATATATACATATATATATATGCCTTAATTTTATAAAGAATGCAATTAATGTTTCTGATTTACTTTTGATTAACAGATTCTCATCATATTTGAACCTCTCCTGCCTTGTAGGAAGACTATACAGGTATAATGGAATAGGTGTATTGCTGTGAGAACAAACTTGAATTTGAAACCATGGTAACCATATTGTTATGACCCAGGTGGTCACAGTTAGCAGGCCTCCAGAGAGTTCTCTGTTTCTCTTGGGAATAGTTAAACAAATGGCCCTCTACCAACCAGTAAGACTCCACCCTCAGTCCCCTAAACAGCAGCCCATAGATTACCCGGCAAGTCCACAAGGCAAAAATCTAGGCATAAGATAAGGGCAGTTTTGAAGGCAAAGTCTTCAAGGCTAGGGCAAGACAAGAACAGTCTTCAAAAGCAAGGCAAAAGCAGTCCTCAAAGCCAGAGGAGTGTAATCCAAAAACAAACACTTGTTCCTGGCAAAAGCCTCTCCTCACGGTATCTCCTACTCTCCAGGTGAACCTCGTGAGGAGGGGCGTCCCGCCCTCCTCATGAGTAGTCGGTTCGCCCTGCGCTGACTCTGCCTTGTCTCCATTCTCCGCGCTCGGAGATTGAGCAGGGGAGGCATTTGCTCGTGTCCAGACCTCCTCTGCTGCCTGCCCTTTCTATCTCCTCCCCACTTCCTCAGTCAGCCTGCACCCTCTCTTCCTCCCTGCCTACTCTTCCGAGGCCCAAGGGACCCGGGACTGGCTCATCTTTGCCCCCAGGTTGTTCCTCATACACCATAGGGACTGTGCCATCTCCCTTCGTCAGCCCAGGCTCCCACTCCTCCACCTCAGACCCTGGCTCCGATGCGGCCATAACACATATGTACTTACCATAGAGAGTTTTAAAATGAGTACATTATTTCTGCTTTGCTGTTTAAAGCAGCGGTCATCAACTGGTGGTCTTTGGACCACTGGTGGTCCACGAGAAAATTTTGCTGGTCCGCAGAAAAATTATTTGCATTTTTTTATATTGCACTAAATCAGGGGTCTTGCACTAAACTATGGCCCCTGGGCCAGATACGTGCAATGAACGTTTCTGTTGCTGCAGAGAGTCTCCCCCTTCGGAGTCTTTT
>JANHZT010006288.1:249668-269162 GCA_032468215.1 Stegonotus admiraltiensis
GAGAAAGAGAAGGACAGAGACAGAGAGAAAGACACAGAGAGACAGAGAGAGCTGGAGAGGGTGAAAACGGCCTTCTCTACCCCCCCGGAGGCCCGTTTGCCAACTTCTGGTGGGACCCAGAAGGCCCAAAAATCAGTTGGCTGGCATGCACATGCGCACCAGAGCTGAGCTTGCGTGCCCATCGATATGGCTCTGCGTGCCACAGGTTCGCCATCAAGGATCTATACAATTAACATTTGCATCAAAAGTAGCTTACTGTCTGCAGTGAATCAGTTTGAAATAATCTGGACTTTTGCCCTGATTTATAAATAGAATTTTCTTAAATTCAAAATATGCACACAGCAATATAGATCACATAGTAATCTGTTAGTGTAATAACTTTTTGTATTTTAATTGCACAAAAATATACAAATAACTCTGAACTACTCAAAATTTCCACTACCAGTTTTCCAGAACCTGTCAGAACCTGATGAATAGGAACCCTGATTCCTAGCCTTTCAGACCACATCAGTGGTGGGATTCAAATTATTTTACTACCGGTTCTGTGGGTGTGGGTTGGTGGGCGTGGCGTGGGTTGGGTTGAGTTGGTGGGCATGGCAGGGGAAGGATACTGTAAAATCTCCATTCCTTCCACACTCCAGGGGAAGGTTACTGCAAAAGGTTACTCCATTTCCTTTTGATCAGCTGTGACTCAGAAGGAAGGGAATAGATGGGGGTGGGACCAGTCAGAGGTGGTATTTACCGGTTCTCTGAACTACTCAAAATTTCCACTACCGGTTCTCCAGTACTCATCAGAACCTGCTGAATACCACCTCTGGACCACAGATTACAAACTGCTACAGAGAGAGCAAGAATCAGCAGGCTAAATCTGCTTTCATTGTTGGATAATTTGCAAACCCAACAAGCTGCATGTCTTTCTAGTAAAGCTGTTTTAATAACAGATTTGGTTTTGGTTTTTTTTTACAAATCTCCTACATACAATTGGATAATCATTACTTTGTAAGCTAATTTTTTTTTTGCAATAAGGCCTTGTTATTTTCATTTAGGCCAAAATTCTGGAGCACGACAATGTGAACTATCTGAAGAAAATCCTGGGAGATCTGGGAATGGTGCTAGATCAAATTGAAGCTGAACTGGAGAAGAGAAAAATTGAATATCAAGGTAAGCATTACGTTCATCTGAACATTATTTCCTGATTCTCTCTGGTGACTTGTAGAAGTTTCTGATACTTGTTTCACTTTATCTATGCAATTAATATTTGCATCAAAAGTAGCTTACTGTCTGCAGTGAATCAGTTTGAAATAATCTAGACTTTTCTACATCTGTTTTGCCCTGATTTATCAATAGTATTTTCTTAAATTCTAAATATGCACATAGCAATATAGATCACATAGCAATCTGTTAGTGTAATAACTTTTTGTATTTTAATTGTACAAAAATATACAAATAACTAAGACATGCACACTTGTGTTAATATGAATTGACCAATTTATCAATCTCCTTCTTAAAATGAGATTTAACTGGGACATTATTCTGTGTCTGAACAATGAGCAATGCCCAATAGAGAAAGATATGATAACATATTTTAATTTTTATGAAATTTATTTGCTGCCCATCTCATATTCAACAAACCTAGACTTCTTGCTTTTCTTAAGATATACTAGGATTTTTTTCCACAAATACTTCACACATTGTTTAGTTACTGTTAAAATTAAAGAATAATTTCTATTCAACAGTCCACTTTGTTAAAATACCTCTGAACCTTGATAATACCGTGTTTCCCTGAAAATAAGACCCTGTCTTATATTTTTTTGATCCTCATAATAAGCACTTGGCCTTATTTTTGGGCAGGTCTTATTATTTTGGGGCACGGGGAACAAGACGGGGATCCTCTTGCCGTCCTACCTGATTTCCAGCTGTGTCTCCCTAACCCTAACCAGAGGAAATGGCAGGGACTGGCTGCACATATATTTTAAGTTAAATATTTTTGGGGAGGGCTTATTTTTGGGGGAGGGCTTATTTTTGGGGGAGGACTTATTATCCGGGGAAGTCTTACTTTCGGGGAAACACGGTATTCTCCCAAGTGCTTCTTTTTCCAATAGCACAATTTCCAATCATGTTGTTTGCAAATTTATATTTTTATTTTCTAACCCTTTATCCAAGTCATTTATAAATTTGCTGAACTGTACAGAGGCTAGAATGGAGCCCTACGTCATTCATCATCTCTTTTCCATTTTATGCAAAGCTACTGAATTGTTTCACCAGCTCTATATCCACAGTGGAATGGTCAGGCCCATGTTTTGCTATACTAGTTATTAGAATCTCATGGGAAACTTTGTCAGATGCTTTGCTTGGAACACTGTGTCCTCTAAATTGGTCAATCAAATTAATTTGGCATGACTTGTTCTTAGTAAAATCATTTTGAGTACTGCCAAGCAATGAATTCTTTTCTGAATTATTATAAACCAACTAAAATCTGTTACAGAATTTAGCCTGGTGTTAACATCAAGTTGCCCAGGTCTTCTTTTCATCCGTTTTAAACATAAGCATATGAAAGTTATCTGCCATCTATTTTGTTGAAGGGATCTGGGCAACAAAATTGAAACATTAGGTTTATAAGGCGTCTTATAAAAGCTAATTATTTTAAGGAAGGACCCACCATTTGGATACGATCTCTGTGCATTTTTGGCAGACTGTTCACTTTCCAGCTAATCTTCAGTTTTATCATCATCGTGTTAGCTATTGTCTATCCACTGCAGGATGAAGGCCTCTTCCATGTTTCCAATCAGTACAGTCCTGAGCTTTCTTTTGCCAATTGGGTCCACAATACTTGCTGATGTCATCAATCCATCTTGTTTTAGGTCTCTTTTGTGGATGCTTTTTATCAAGTAGGATCCATTCTATGACTGCCTTGGTCCAACTGCCATCAGTTCTTCTTGCTATGTGACTAACCCACTTCCATTTCCATTCTTTTACTCTCTTGATGATATTGTATACTTTTGTTTGTTCTCTAATCCATCTGCAGGTCTTTCTATCTTGTCTTGTAATGCTGAGCGTGTATCTTTCCATGGCACTTTGTGCCACTCTTAGCTTTTTTATCGATTGAGTGTCCATGTTTCACTGACATACGTTAGAGCAGGCAGCACAGACTGATTGAAAAATTTTCTCTTCAGGCATAGGGGGAGATTGTTCTTGAAAATTATGCACATTTAACATGCCTTTCAATTTCTTTTATTGTATCATCTTCCATTGAGATCCGTTGGACAAGGTATATGGTCTACTATGTCTAGTTCTTCTCCAGATATACATATTTTTCTTTCTTTTGTGAATTTCTTAAAGATAACCCAGCTGTTTCAGGTTGATTTTAAGCCAAATGGTTCTCATGCTTTGTGCAGCTCTTGTATGTGTCTTTGTAGCTCTTCTGAGTCTTGTGAGAAGAGAACAACATCATCTGCAAATCTTAGGTGATTTTAAATAGGCGCCATTGATTTTTATTCCATCTTTTGCCCAATCTAGTTTGTGAAATCTCAGTTTTATCTCTCTATCTTTATATCATTCCAAAATGCTAGGGTTTGGTTAAGGAGGGCCTTGGGTGAAGCTCCACTCCTAGTGACTGCATGCCTGAAGTTTTCTTAGAAGTGTTATGGAATGGATGTTGTTATCCCCTTCCAGGATGGTCTTTTATTTTTCAGATGGTCCTCCATCCCCAAGACCTAACTAGGATAGGCCCTGCTGAGATAGCCAAGGTTATCTAGGGCTACCACCTGCTGTGATCTAATAATCTCTAATTTGCCAACAAATATATGGAGCTCTGTGAAAACAAAAAGCCCCAAATGGTGCACTTTGAAGAAATTAAGCGTAGGAGAGGGTTTTTTTATTCTTTTTTTTTCCAAAATGTTTTCTGTGAAAAGTCAAAAGTTCTCTTCATGAACAAGGGAGAATATCTTGATACTTCTTTCATTTGGGAATTTGCAAATCTTTGTAAACCTCTGAGCAAAATATTCATTTGATCATCCAGATTAGGGGTCTCCAACCTTGGCAACTTTAAGACTTGTGGACTTCAACTTCCAGAGTTCCTCAGCCAGCAAAACTGGCTGAAGAACTCTGGGAGTTGAAGTCAACAAGTCTTAAAGTTGCCAAGGTTGGAGACCCCTGATCCAGATTGTCATAGCATCCTACCTGACTGCATTTTCTTTCTCTCCACTGAAACCAATAGTCCAGTAACACAAAATATTTAAGTAGTGTTTGGGATTTTATCTTAACTGATCCATTTTACTCCCTTAAATGAAAAATACTGATTCAGACAATCCTTTTAAAAAATCCAATCAGTCCTTCCATTCTCCTCCCGAAGGAAAAAAAATCTTAGCTTGAGTTAAATGAATCACTACTCATACAGCAGAGAACTGGTGCCCTTGAGGTTTTTAGCAGCCTTCTAGATAAAAGGAAGTGGCTCCTTATGGTTGTCCTTTCTTCTCTACTTAAATACAGTATGACATTTCTAATTTCTGCACCTGTCAGTGCTGGTGGGCAGAAAGGATATCTGTGTAATTTTAAAAGTCATCAGAATCTGTAGAGCTCAAACTGCTTCTACTTCTTTCACAGCGAGATGCCTGCCAGCTGCATGTCCAAGTGTCAGCCATTGTAATGAGAGACAACCAACTAACTATTATTATGGACATGGAATGATATGGGAGGTGGAGAAAGAGGGACAAAAACATGATCTGAAAAGCTAGTTGGAATAGTACATTTTACACACTCGTAGATAAATAGCTTTCTTGGCAGTACACATTAATTATTATGATTTAGAGCTGTTGCTTTTTAACTATAGACCAGATTGTACCTGCTACAGATATGTAGAAATTCAGAAAAGGCATATGATGGAGAGATGTCTAGATTCTAACTAACATAGGCATCATGCCCCAGAGGCAGCTCTTCCCAAAGTATGATTCAATATTTTAAACAATGTAGTGAATACATCTCTTTCATCCAGGGAAATAAAATTATTCAGATAACATATAAATACCAAGGATTATTTCAATATTTTTGGTTCCTCTGCATATTGGTGTTTATATTATTCAAATCCAAAGAATAAAAGAGCAAGTATAAAGTCAAATTCAGACTCCTCACAATCAGAGTTAAAACCAGTGCAAAAAAGAAATAAATGCCAGGTTTTATATAGATCAGTTAAGCTGCAGTTTTCAAGACTTGAATATTGAATATATATTGAATTAATCCATTTGAGGGTTGCAAACAATATAAAGAAATATAAAGCCACCAAACAGGTTGGCTAAACCACAAAAAGAGTTTCACGTTAATCCAACTGAGCATGTTGGCTGAATACACCAGCTTCACCTGATTAAGCATTCTTCTAATGCTTAATTTCTTCAGCCTTTACCATGAAAATGTGAATGCTTAAAACTGATCATGAGCAGGGTTGAGCAGCTGGAACTTAATTTGGAGAACCAGAACTGGTTAATAAAAAAGAAATAGCAAGGTTTAAGGCTTTGTTATTATTATTCCTCCCTTTTACTGTCCTTGAACCCATAATCCTCCAGCTATCATTGACTGCCATAAAGATTTTCATGGCAGATGATTTCACGGTTTTTAAAGACTGTACCAATGGTGCAGCTGTAGGTTGCTTAATTATATGCATGGTTGGAAGTACAGATAGTACTTAGTGACCATTCAAAGTTGTGACACTGAAAAAGTGACTTATGACCGTTTTTTCACACTTTACAACCATTGCAGCATCCTTATGATCACATGATCAAACTTCAGCTGCTTGGCAATTGGCTCATATTTATGATGGTTGCATTGTCCCGGGGTCTTGTGATCACCTTTTGTGAGCTTTTGACAAGCAAAATCAATAGGGAAGCTGAATTCACTTAACAACCATGTTACTAACTTAACAACTACAGTGATTCACTTAACAAGTGTGGCAAGAACAGTCATATAGTGGAGCAAAATTCACTTAACAACTTTCTCACTTAGCAACAGAAATTTTAGGCTAATTTGTGGTTATATGTCGAAGACTAAGAGAAGAAGCTGAGCAGCTGGAAAGGGAAAACTTGCTTTATCATTTCTAGAGAGTGGCTTGTACTGGGCATGAAATGAGGGAAGATCCTGCTCTGTCATCTTGAGCTCCTATAGATCCTCCTGAGAAATTTGGAAGCCAGCCACCCAAATTTGAAAGCTTAAGTTTTCCAGGTTTTCAGAATGAAAGAATAAACAGCCTGTAAAGACTTAAAAAGTCTTAATGATCTGATTTTACTTTTCAAAAAGGAAAAAATAGATACAAAAGTGTCTGTAGGGGGAATTAAAAAAATAAAATAAAAATCAAGATGGCAGCTATGACCACGTCTTCAAAGCCCTGCTTTCTTTCTACATGTGTTGCAAAAGTCAGGGCTTGGAGCACACGATCACACACACAAACATTCCTGCAATTAATTTAATTTGGCACTTCTCTTTGGTAACATCACTGTGTCAGCCCCTTCCCATTCTAGTAAAAAGTCAGAATATAATTATGATAGCAACCATTTCCCCTTTGTTCATTAATATTTCTGAAACTGAAGAGCTGACAATGATAAAAATGCCTAATTGGGACAGCACTAACATTAAATAGATAATTACCAAAGTTTCTGATTTTAATGTCCTTTAAAAGGTAGCAAATTGTTAGTTAATTAATATATTGTGCTTAAATTACCAGGGACAGAGAGGAACGTTTATGGCATTTTTTATCCGAGCTATCAAAATAATCTGATTGCAGCTGAGTGCTTTTCAAGCAGCAAAATATATCCCACAATCATGCTTAGCTCCCCCCAGCCCCTTACCTAGATGTGAAAAGGAATGATAGAATTCATGAAATATTGAATTAGATAGTTGCTAGAGATCTATTACTAGAAGACAGTTTAATTGGTCCCCATCAAAAGCCAATGAAGTAAGGGTCAATTGCAGCATTTGGTTTGTGTCTTCCAATGCAACATAATTATTGTGGCTTCATTCTCTAGGGCAGAAATGTGAACTCTGGCTTTGTGGATGTGCATTTACCTTGGCTGATGTTTTGCTGGGAGCCACATTACACCGCCTCAAGTTCCTAGGACTCTCAAAGAAATACTGGGAAGATGGCAGCAGACCCAACCTACAGAACTTCTTTGAAAGGATACAAAAACGTTTTGCCTTCAGGAAAGTCTTGGGGGACATCCATACTACCCTCCTCTCAGCGGTGGTACCCAATGCATTCAGGCTGGTCAAACGGAAACCTCCATCCTTTTTTGGGGCCTCCTTCCTCATGGGATCTCTAGGGGGGATGGGATATTTTGCTTATTGGTATCTAAAGAAAAAATATATCTAGTGCCGGCTGTTTTGATGTTTAGTTTGATGTCTCTGTGCTGTGTGAAACTATGATGAATCTTGAGTAACTATAATGAAATTTGAAACCAATATGAATAACTATACTGTTAATGTAACATTCCATAGTCTAGAAGTAGGAAACCTATACTGCAAGGAAGCAAGTCAACAAAAATATTCAAGTTGTACAATGCCTTTTTGTAGGTGTCAGTATTACAAATCTATAAATCGTGGGGTATGTTTATATACCCGCTGTGGAACAAAACAGCCTTTTAGCACAGTCAAGCACCACCAGGAAACAACTAGCAAATGAATTACAACACTGAGAGATGGGATTCCCTGTGGCACTTCTAAATTTTTCCACAAGTTTTTCAATCACATAGCACATTATTTCCCTTACAGATGCAAATAACAAGGACTTTTCTATAAGCTGTTTTTGTGTTGTGCTTAAAAAAGGATTAAAAAAACAAATAGAGCAGATGCAGTGAGTTGGATCACAATAGTTTGTGAAGTTTTAGCATAAAATGATGAGGTTTTTTTCTTTGTATTTTCAATTTATTTGGATCAAGTTTTTTTCAGTTAACTTGCATTTAACTATAATTCTCTTGATTTTTTTTTTACAATTTTTAATTATGTCTTATAGTTTTCTCTGATTATGACAATTTCACAGATGAAATTCTGATTCATCAAGGAGTTTGTCTCCAGCTTGTTTCCATGAATTTGCCAAGTGTCTTTCACCAATGGAACCTTTGTGGACTCTTAAGAACATAACTGTTTTCATTAGTTCTAAATAATTTTCAAGAAATTTGACCCCTCCACACTCCTTTTTGGGGACTTTTTCCTCAGTTATTTTTCTTGTTGTGTATTTTTATTAGAAAACACTTTGCACAAAAAAAATCATATTTCTCACTTTATTGTGCCTTTTGCATGTTGGAAAGAATAATGAGCATTAATGCTATTCATGCTTAAAATACTTCTGAGAACTCAAATAAATCATATGGGAAGAGTAACAGCTTTACATTTCTAAATGTGGTCTATATCAGTTGATTCATTTCCAAAAATAAATTGTGTATACATGTGCAGTAATGACATTCTGCACTTTGTCAGAAGAGTTTATTCTTCTTAAATAAGTAATACAGAGTAGAGTTTATTTTAATTTTATAAAGTGACTGTTTAAAAGATAGTCAAAATAGCAGCATAAATGAACAATCATGAGCCCAAAATTAAATCTTGACCATATGTACTGTCATTTAGGTTCTGTAATTTAGCGAATACATTACAGGAATACAAAAATACAATTCTATATATAATAGCTGACTTGTTTTCAAACTGGTTTTTGGATTATTATGTTTGACCTCAACAAAGTCAGACTTGATCCAAATAACTGACCAGGGCAGCCTCTGCATGTATAGGTATTGCCCATCTAATATGGTGCACACCAAATTAAAGGCCATACCATTTAGGTTTCATACCATATAGCTTTCATTGGTTTTTGTTATAATGGCTATAGTTATTTACAGAATCAAAGTCAATGTATTCTCTGAGCATCAGACATGGGGAGTTTGTTATGCTTTCATGTCTTGCTTGTTGACTTCCCAGCTAGTATCTGGTTAATCACTATGGGCAACAGCAATTGAGATTTTATGGGTTTTCATCTGATCCAACAAGATTTTTCTCATGTTTACATAGACATTTTAGCCTATTAAGTGCTTAGTAAAATGCATCTATCTCAGAACAGGTGATTAAATGCTATGTATTAGATGACATGATTATGGTGCTAGATAAGACAAACATGTTGGAATCTATTCTTTCAGAGCGTTTGAAGAAGGTTTTTCTTCCTTGGTATCAACTTAATATTCAGGTAGAAATATGAAAATGAAAATTTGCTATTCCCCTCTTTATTGAAATTGTTCCCTTTCACATCAGTGGCTCTGGAGGGTGCACAAGGATTAAAGTAGAATCACAACACATAGCCCACAGTGCCCATGGTTAAACTTAAACCAATAACCCCAATCACAGAAAAACAGACCAATAATGGAGATTGCCTAATATCCTGATCTAAACACATGAATTTATGCATATTGAGCTGAATTAGCCGAGTTACACAAAACACTTCAAAAATGAAGATACAAGTTCTTAAATTTTCCTGAATTCTAGATATTTAATACAACAAACTTAAGATATTCCAGAGTAAGCAACATACTATATGTCTACAGAATATGCTGCTGGCATCTTCTAGATTGCAGGCCCTCTGCAAAGCTCTTTGATCTCATCTTTATTTATGTCAAAATACTTCTGGATACCTCCTAGCCCAGGGCTGTCAAACTTGCAGCCTGTGGGCTGGATGCGTGATACGCTGGCCACACCCATGCCCGATTTAGCAAAGGGAGGAAAAGTTACGTCATGTGACGCTGTGATGACACAAGTTTGACACCCCTGTCCTAGCCCCTTAGCCTTTAAAAGATAAATTGGCCATGCTGACCTGACAGCTGTGTGGCCTGATGGCAATCCCTCTAATGGCAGTCATTATAAGATGGTGCCTGTGGTATATTTTGTAAACCCAAATAATACCTTACATTCCAAAAGGTATCTGTCTCCTGGAAAAAATACAAAAGCTACCTGAATTATATTTAATAATAAATATTCCAGCACAATTCTGAAGTTGTACAGGTATAAGTGGTACCAACTGAATTTTATCTTGTTTTGTCAAGTACTACCTTTTTTTCCTTGCAGTCTTAAAATAGAAAAGCCAACAGCTGCTACCAGAAATTTCTGGATAATTCCCTTCCAGAAATACTTCCCAAGAATAAGGAGATCTCAAGGTAGTGCCAAAATATTCATTACCAACAAAATGTGTAAATAGCTACATCACTGGAAGGAATGCCACATGCCTTTATATGTTAGTTTTATTGCTGATGTAGATCAGCACTCCTCAATTTTTATACTCTCCAAATTTTGAGTATTAGATTAGGAAAAGGTTGCCTAAAATGAATCCGAGGGCTGTGTGGTTTATAAGGATCTGATGGAAACCCTAACCCTAAGCTTTTTAGGATGAGTAAGAGAACATGTTGTAGGTTTTTTAGATGATAAAGTTATTCTCATCTACTTAGGATGGATACCAGTTGGGTACTGTGATGGGCAAGGAAATATTATGTGCTTTGATCTAGGATTCTTCTGATCTTGTGAGGCCTGATGAAGTGAACAGAATACTGTGTAGGGTAACTTAAGGGCACGCATCTTTATTATCCTTGTTATTATAGGTAAGTAGCATGCATTGTTACAGCTGCAAGAGATTTTGAATAGCTTCAAAAGCATTGGATTAGATCCATCTGCAGTTGCACCATATTGCAGTTATTAAAACTTGCACAATTATAACCATTCAATTGGTTTCCTGCCCATGCCAGGCCACTCCCAGCTGAGGACAAATATTTCAGATGTGGAAATCAAACAGTTCCATACACACAATAATCTTCAAATTTTAATGAGCATTTCAAGGAATCTTGGAAGTAATTGGAAGTTTATGCAATAATACAAGGGACATGTATGAACATTCTAATACCCATTTATGCTGTTCTGATTATTACATATATGCTTGAAAAATTATATGAGCTAGAACTTTCCTTGTTTTTCCTACCATAAATTCATTTAATATAAGAATATACAAAATCTTTGCTGCCATTACTACAGCACCTTCAAAGAGTGCCACCAGCTTATAATCTTCAACATACTGGAAAATAGAAACTATTAAATATATTATAAATCATGATATCATTGAGCAATAATATTAGTTTTAATATCTTGTTATACTTAAATCTACATTAGTTTTTATTTCACTAACTTGTATTTTTGGAGTGCATCCCGTCATAGTACTTAGGCCAAGTGTAACTGTTGATCTCCCAAGTGTTCTACAGTATATTCTGCTTTAAAACAAGCTCAGCAAGTTCTGCACTAATGGACAAGGCTGTAGCATAGTTTGAATAGGGTTACATACTGGTTCACAGCTGGTTTAATATGGAAATGCTCATTAAAACATAGCTTATATATATCACACTGCCAGTCAACTAAAAATTGGAAAAGATTTCCAATTCATAAATCTCATGCACAAAGGAGGCATTTCAAAGCACAGAGGCAAGCTGTAGCTTGCCCATGATGATCCATACTCTTGAATTCTCCTGGTTAAATCACTCATGTCAACTAAGGTTTGTGCAAAATGTAGCCATGAAAGTGCTGTTGCTTTGGCAGGGATGAAGTTGGCGTAGCTCAAATACTGATGAACCTTCAGTATTCCCCATTAGATATGCTTATTTGATCCACTTAAGTTGTAGTTAGGTAAAAATGTAAACAGAGATGCTAGGTAATCACTATTTTATTTATTTATTTATTAAATTTTTATACCGCCCTTCTCCCGAAGGACTCAGGGCGGTGTATAGCCAAGATAAAAAACCATAAAAGTTAAAAAACAATTTAAAATTATTAAATAATCTAATAATCTAAAATTCAATAATCTAATAATCAATAATCTAAAATAAATTAACCCATTAAAATAATATTATAAATAATATGAAATATTATTTTATATGAAACACAGTTCTTAAGCTTCCTCAAAGTGGGCTTAATTTAAAAATGCTAGTTTTGGACTTAGTTACCTAATGGCTCACTACTGTCTGACTGACCTTGCTTTTAACCTTTGACATTCTAAACATCTTTCACTCCAGACTGCTATACTTTTTAAGTAAGGCCTCCTTGGGAGTTAAAATCCAGTTATGAAAATTTCTGCTGCATCTCAAGAACTACTTTCCCTCAGTTGGCATTAGAACAGGACAGCTGATGGCATGATTAATTGCATTTATATGGTGACCTGCTTGCCAAATGACTCACCAACTTGACACTGACTGTATTTTTATTCCATTTTAAAACAAAGATGCAAAGTATATTCCAAGTATCCAATGCTGTCTGTTCTAATACCGAAATAACCTTTAACTACGAGTTCCAACTAAACGTTTAAGAACAAAAGATAAAAGTCCTGTACTACGCATGCTTTATTCAAAGCTGCTGTGAGCAAGTAGGCGGCTATATAAATTATTTAAAATAAATAAGTAAAATTTTCCTGGATTTTTTTTTTAATGAGAGAGAAAAAGCCTGTGGAGACGCAACGGGCAGGAAGCAGAGCACAGGTATTCCGGTAAGTGGGAAAGCCTTGGGAGGGCTGAAGCAGGTGAGCAGGGGCCTATGCTAGGCCTCCAAGAGTCTCCCCTGCCTGAGGCATCCCATGAGCCACTTAACGACCTGCACATTCATTTAACGGTTCATTGGGAAGAGAGATGGCGGCTCATTAAGTGAGATGCTTCACTTGACAGTTCTCAGAACATGTGCAAACTCCATTATGATCATATCTCAAGGGCTAACTGTAATACTTTCCTACTTTGGGTTTCCTACAATCTTTTCACCAAGTATTAACTACGAGATTTCCTTGCACTTCTAGAAGAATGTCAAACAGAAGTATTTTCAACGTGCTATAATTAGCATCTTGCTCAAGTGTGGCAGATGAAGTTTACAACATTCTTTCTGGGGTTTGTACTGGAAAGCAATACATTTCTAAGATATCATTCTTGTTAATTAAAAAGCATTTGTTCTGGTATTAACTTTTTGAGCATTTCTAGAATCCCTGCTAAAATACAGCCCAAAACAGAAACCAGGATAGAGCTAACATTCTTGAAATATTAATGGAAAACCTGAAACTGATTTTCATGGCCAAGTCTGCACAACTGAAAATCTCACTTACACTTTGGAAGTCAAATTAACCATTTGTGGCACATTAAAGATAGCTTAAAATGAAGTTTGACACTGTAGTCATGAGATACCAGAGCTTTACTTTGTTTGCCCACTTCAGGTAGCACAGATTAATCTGTTGTCCATTACAGTTAACAAAATACATCAACAAATCTATTTTACTGGTACACCAATTGCTACCCCATCACGGGACAAATTACATTAGAGGTAGGGGAGAAAAAGCAGTGCTTTTTACCTAATAATATGTAGTAAAATATGTTTCAGATTAAGGCATTACTGTAACACAATTGGCAATATAAGTAGTTTAGGTAAAAAAAAAAATTTTTTTTATAGAATGCTTGCCTATATAATAACAATGTTGATACATCATACCCAGTTAACAAAATGTACATATCTATAAAATATATGCATTTCATTTCACTTCTCTCAACCCTTCTTTAAACAATACAAAACCAGTGCTTAAGAAATATGAAAAATACTATAGCAAATATACTTTATGTAAGTCTGTGTATAGCAATGCTGAGAAAAATGTCAGCCAACGGAAAAATATAATACTTAGGGATTGCTTAAGAATTCACTAATTCTTCAGTACAGTACAGTACAGTACAAAACATGGAACCAATTTGTATACTGGAATAGGTGAAAGAATTACAGGAGCCATGAATGTAACCTGACTGGAAGATGGGTTGCCAGCCATAAAGGCTGCTCCTCATAGACTATATAGCTCAGTTCATGATAAACTAACCTACATAGATAAATGCATATTTCTTTTCACAGAAGATTCCCAAAAGAGCTTACTACAAGACCAATAATGGTAATATAAACTAAGTCTGCTTCTAATTCCACTGATATATACCATTGATCTCAAATTTCCACCTCCATAAAACTCCCAAATTTCATTGCCAATGTGACTATTCTTATACCTTTTCAACTCATTACAGTCACCCACCCACATATATATATATGGACTGTGGCTTAGCTGCTCATTTTTGATTTATGAGTAGGCATAAAGCTGAGTTTGAGATAAAACTTTTTCTCCTATGTTGGAAATAGTGTTATACAAACCAATTGTCATGCACAATATAGTAGTTTAAATGTGGCATTATAAGCTGTTGTAACTCTATGGGGGACAAGTAACAATCCTAAATATGAAGCTATGGTTCACTAAGGCATTATTTAAATCAGGGGAAATGGCATAAGAATTTCATCTTTAAGTAGCTAACACACACAAATTTGACTGGATGACTTTCCAAGTTTCTATCTTATAGTATATAGAGAGGTACCATACAAATCAAAAGAACTTGAAATGGCATGCCTGTTAATACACACTCCTGAACTCAAGCGGTTTGTAAGTAATATAATTAACATGAAGACTTCAAACCATTTAGTGTTTCGATCATATCCAAACCTGAAAGCTCTGTAGCTGAGTTAGCAACTTCTATCAAGACAATTAGAAAACTGAAAAGTTAGCACAAGCATGAGCAAATCATAGACAACATGCAATCACATTTTTACAGCTCCAGAAACTCCCAAGATATTTATGTGTAATATTTATTTATGTAACATTTATTTCTGGGGGGACATAAACTTAAAATAAGTGTGCTAGGCTTCCATAAGACATACCTACTTTCCATCTAAAAATCCCCCCCCCCAAACTTAAAAAACAAACAAATATAGAGACACAAAGACAGCAAATATTTTCAGAACCAATGCCTCCAGTGGTATCAGTACATGCCTAGCATGGCCTTGGAGATTTTTTTTTTTAAAAAAGTGTTGTCTGACTCAAAAAAGATCCTCACTTTAGCTTAGTAGCTGCAAACTATGCAGCTTTGACTATTAAATGTATAGTAGGAGCACATAAAATATAGTAGGCTGAATATAATATATAAAGCAGCAACATTCATTACAACTGGATTATTTTCCAATTATATTAAAAATAATTGCACTTGTAGTGTAATACCTTTAGTCAAAGTGCAAAACTGTAGAAAACACAATTAATATATTAACATTGCAAGGTTGTATCATGCAAGAAAAGTCGAAGTATCCAATGAACCTAAACAATAGTTTTTAAATAAGATTATTTTTTCTTGTTGTGACAGATGGCTATAAAAAACAATATGCTTTTTCTATATAACTCTCATGGACAATAAATTAGAATATTGCTATAGATTTCCTAACTGCCATCTTTAATTAAGAACTGGAAGAGCAGAGAATGTGAAAGCTGCAATATTGCAAGCAACAGCCTGCTCTAACAGGATAGCTTTGATTGCAGATATAAAGCATTTTGTGACATTCAGGAGTACCATGTTGCCAAAAACACACATAAGACATTCTAAAGACTCTAAGCCAGATAAATTCTAGAAAAAATGGTGCATGATGCAAGCTATTTCATCTGTACAAAGTTGAGTTGAAATAAACAGAATGGCGGGGACAGTTGTTTTAAATCCAAAATCTCCCTCCGGCAATAAATACCGTAAACTAATCTGGCTATCCATTTTTGTTTTAATATATGGATTTAAATCAAACTCAAAAAAAACTTTGTTTTATATCTTCAAGCAAGATCATTTGAGACAAAATGTTTAAATATCTATCATTTGGTTATCAAATCCTCAAATAAGGTATGTTCTTGTCCAATTTATCTTATCTAAGCAAAAATATGTCCATTTATCGAGTCCTTGCATATGACTTTTGTATCTAAGTGCATTATTGTCTATTAAATTTGCCTCTTCATAGTCAAAAGTATGGTTTTTAAAAGGAGTATTTTCCTCTCAGGTTATTCTAGTACCAATCTGGTCAACAGTTTCCATTTAGTTAGCCAAGATTAACAAAGTTCTGATATTATTAATATAGCAACCACTTTCAAGAATTATATCGCAAACTCATAATACAAACAGTATTTGGTCTTTTGCCACTCACTTCATATTAATATTCATATTAATAGTTGTCTTAAAATTTAAATAATTAAAAATGAATATTCGTTGTAACAGGTTCTGATCCACAAACTGAACTTATAGCCTACAATTAGACTTTGGGAAATAAATTTTAGATAATTAAAAATGAATATTCTTTAAAACAGAATCTGATCAACAAACTGATTTTATAGCCTACGATTAGGTTTTGGGAAATAAAGGGTTCTTTGGGGAGGAAATCCAGGAGATAAGGGTGACTTGTACCAAAACCTGTATGTTCCATACCAAGCAGAGAGGCCCACCAAAGTGCCAAAAATCTTGTCCCAAAAATCATGGAAATATACAGCAGTAGTAAGAAGCATGAAAAGCCAGATAAAAGTCAAACAAGCCAGTGCTAAGAACAAACTGGTCACCACTGTGTGCAGTCTAGAACCACGAAAAGTTTTCACACTGGGCATCACAGCCATTTCTTCTAGAATCATTAGAACACAATATGAAAGGAGGAAGGAATGTCCTGAGATATCAAAATTTTGCCATATCCCACCAGCTTGTAGGCACTGTAGTTGGTTGGAATGTTCTTGAGTCACTACAGCAAGGGTTGGTGATTTGTAACAACTGCCGGTGAAGTCCTGAATGAACAAAAATGTACTTGTGCATGTATACCAAATGATAGTGCCAACCAGCAGTGAGAAAAGGCGAACAAGTACAGGCAAAATATTCTGGAGGACATTGTAGTTGGTGAGAGAGATGAATGGAAACAGCAGGCAGAATGTCCAGGCCCAAGCAAATTTCACAAAATAGCTGCCAGAGACAAAATGAAGAAAAAAAATATAGTGAGCACCAGGCAACATAGCACCAGGCAAAATCATGTAATCTAGATCCATCCTGATTAATTTCTGTAACTATTAGGGGGAATGTTGCATCCATACTTATAAACCCTGTAATAGGAGAGTCAATGTATGATTTCATCTAAAATAATGTACAGAATTCATGAAAAAATATAAAATGTAAAGGTCTAATTTAGCAGTTTTTAATAAGATCCAATTACAGGTAGTCCTTGACTTCTGACTACAATGGGATGGGATTTATGGTGGTAACAAGTCAAGGCACCAACGTGACTGGACCCGATTTTATGACTTTTTTTCCTGTGGTTGTCATAGTCATAAGTGTAAATCCATTCTTTTGAACTTTGCATATCATGGTCACATGACCATAGGATGTTGCAACTGGTTTTCAGCAAGTCAGTTGCAAAGCATCTAAAATCTAGTCACATCAAGTGTGACAGGGGATGCATGCACATTTTATAATGTCCATAAAGCACCTGTTCCAGGCACACAATTGCAGTCATTTAGCAAATGGTTAGACAACAGTTACTTGTAGAGTTCCTATTACTCTCAACTACAGTAATATATTGGCTGAGGTAAACTATGGTTGTAATAAAAAAAAATGATAGCAATGATTTAACGTTTGAAGTAATTATTAGAGGAATTAAAAACTTCCCCCAAAATACAATCTAGTCAAATTTCAAATGAAAATATTCCTCAAAAGGAATAAGAAAAAAAAACAGACATAAACATCCAACTGACAGGCTATTATAAAATTTCACATGGCCCAAGAAAGTGGTTAGTTGCAGATTTCTGATCTATCCCCCTCAACCCTAGGCAACAGAGCTTTTACTGCTTTTTGTGAACAAGTTAGAACAGTTCATGGTTAAATCCAGCTGCAGCTCTATGTGTATATGGGCTGCAAATAGCAATTATATTTCAGTCCTGTTTATCCCACTGTTTTCCCATTTCTACCTGGGGATTGAATTATAATTATCATTTGCAAACCATATGCTAACATAGAGTTGTATTTCTTAATTGATGTAAGTGTCCAGTGGAAAACTTACTTTATTAATGTGACATTCTACACTTTTAAAGATAACTTTAACTACTTTGAAGTTAGAAACTCAAAGTTTGCAGCAATAAAAAATTAACTAATTATCAGCTGTGCTACAATTACAAATTTAACAAAGTTATGTGGTTTACTTTTGGCTGAGTTAAACAGATTAGTATTTAGCAAAAGTAAAATCTCCTTTGAGTTGAACTTAAGTCTTGGTGATTTTGTAGCCACACATCTGTACTTTTCTTAATAACATTGCAGTCATTTGCCATTACCCCTTCTAAAACATTTTTAACTTCCTAATCTTATCTAGACCGTAGGATTTTTCTGGCGATCTCTCTTCTAAGTACTAACCAGCTCTTACCCTGCTTAAATTTAAGAAACAACTTAAATTTTTACCAGATTGCAATTCAATTCATACTAATCTCTGGCTAGTAATTATTAATCGTACTATATAAATTAATACACTTATTACAACTAATTCTTCCCAAAGTTTAGAAAAAGCGATGATCAGTTTGCCACTGGAATAAATTGCCGAATAGGGACCATGAGGTTGCCTTTATTGGATGTGTCAGGCAGACCATGAAGAATTGTATGTAATTTGGATTCCTTCACTCATCAAGACTTACATAATTTAGATAAGATTTAATTAAAATAGATAGCAAAGGCTCACTGGCTCTTTCTCAAACTACCCAACTTGGGAAGCAGGTTCCAAATGTAACCCCGAGAGAAGGGGGGGGGGAGAGCACCCTTCAATATAAAAGAGCCAAGCTTCTTCTGGCTCATAGACCCCCATTCATACTGTATAGTCAACGCCTTTCAGCAAGCTCCCTACTCTTTGCCCCTCTGCCAACCAGTGTCCCCCTCATAGCGAGGCCCTGCCTCTTGATCCTTCTCTTCCTCCATCAACGCCCAGGACTCACAAGGGTCAGAAAAAGCCCCTTACACATTGAGCACGTTGCGCTTGTTACTCAGGTAAGTAGCAGCCGGCGGCATTAATTCTTTAACAAGGGATCCGATCACCATGAAGCTCATCAGCGCCCAGGGCATCATCCGCCGCACCGAACAGTGGGTCAAGTAAGGCAGCAAGAAGCGCGTGGCTCGGTCCACAGACGACTCCATGACGGAGGAGTCGGCAAGACCGCAGCGAAGGAGAAAGCGGTGACCCACCCGGCACGGAAACCTCCAACTGCCGTATTGCGTTGATGATCACGTCAGCCGGCTCCGCCTCCATTCCACTCCGCCGCCGCCCCCCCCTCCCCCCTTAGCCAAAGCTACTACAACTGTCTGGAAGGAGGCGAGACAAGATGGACAGAATGCGCATGCGTATTTGCGCAGCTTCGCGAGGCTTGTAAATAAGTCCCCGGCGGTTGACGTTTAAATTTGTCATCCTCCGACTGCGGCTGCGTGATAGTCACGTGCTGTTCACTGGGTTTTTTTGGCTGGATTGGGGTTTCTAATGCCCTGGTCCAGGGGTAGGCAAACTTGCCTCTTTCACACCCAGAATTCCTCCCAGAATTCCTAAGACAGCCAAGCTGTCTTATGAATTCTGGGAGTTGAAGTC
>JANHZT010006288.1:279194-290713 GCA_032468215.1 Stegonotus admiraltiensis
TGACTCAGCCTTCCATCCTTCTGAGGTGGGTAAAATGAGGACCCAGATTGTTGGGGGCAATACGCTGACTCTGTAAACAGCTTAGAGAGGGCTGTAAAAGCACTGTGACGCGGTATATGATACTGTTCTCATGCTTTGCAAAAGAAATGTATTTATTCTAGAAGTTATATTTTACCTACAGGAATATGAAAAGATAAATTTGCTTTCATGCCCTGGTGCACATAAGCTTTCTGGAAGCATCTGTCAGGCTGTCCAAAAGCAGATTGTTGGACTAGAATTTTTTGCTTCGATTCAGCAGAAATGGTTTTCTGATCTTGCCAGCTCTTAAACATTAGAAGCCAAATTGCTTTTCCTTTCAAGTACTATTGGAAGGATTAATATTTGTATGAAAGGTCTTGGTTAGCCCAAACATTTATCTCCCCTTTCTCTTTCTCTGTCTATCTAGTCATTAGAAACAATTGTTGGGATTTCTCCTTTGCTGACAGCAGTTTAATTGTGTGTACTTTTTGGCACATTGGAAGGTCCTCTCTGCAGATACCGTGTGCTTTGGCAAAATGGGCAGTCTGGACTGCAGGATAAGGCATCTACAGTATCAGGGATGCAAAACCTACCAATTCCTGGAATACATATCTGGGATGGGGAGGCGGAGTGTTGCTCATTAGAGCTCTTTCAAACTGTGCCTGAGACACAGCTTCATTATAGGATGCTTTTCAAGTCAGCTTGCTTTAGAGCAATGATAGCCAGAACTGGGCCCCTCAAAGGCCAGCCCATTTCAATCAAATGAAAACTAAAGTAAGCTTAGAAATTGAAGTGGATGTTGCATGATAGGATTAGAAGCCTGATAGCTTGCACCTCTCTCCTCCCGCCACCCAGCCTGAATTTCTATTGGCCTTCTCCTAATAGAGGAGATAAATCCTAATATAAATACTGCTCTTCCTGGATGCTTGTGAATTATTTAAAACGGGGTGTCAAACTCACAGCCTGCGGTCCAGATGCATCATACATTGGCCACACCCACGCCCGGTTTAGCAAAGGGGGGGGAGTCATGATACGTCACGTGACGATGTGAGTTTGACACCCCTGATTTTAAACATCTAAAAGTTCTACAAAATGTATAAAATACAAGATGATATAGGTAGAATTAAGTTACAGTACAGAGTTCAAAAGATTCTGACATTTTTTTTTAAAGTCATGTAGAGTAAATGTCTTGGTTTTAAAACAGAAAGAGTGAGCGCATGTATTCCTACGAGACCGCCTTCTGCCACAAATAACCTCCCACCGACCGGTGCACTCTCATAGAGAGGGCCTCCTCAGGGTGCCGTCTGTTAGACAATGCCGACTGGCGGCCCCCAGGGGGAGAGCCTTCTCTGTGGGAGCCCCTGCCCTCTGGAATGGGCTGCCTTCAGGGATACATCAACTTCCCGATCTCCGGACCTTTCGCCGCACCCTTAAGACCTTTCTTTTTCATTGCGCAGGGCTGTCTTAAATAAATTGATTCTATATGGGGAGATTAAATAATTTACATTCGACTTAATCTGGAGTTTTAATACAGGTATCAAATTAATGTAATTTTATTTTTAACTGTTCTTAAACTCTGTATGACATGTTTTACTTACTGGCTGTTCACCGCCCTGAGTCCTTCAGGAGAAGGGCGGTAAATAAATAAATAAATAAATAAATAAATAAATAAATAAGTAAGTAAGTAAGTAAGTAAGTAAGTAAGTAAGTAAATAAATAAATAAATAAATTCGGGCAAACCAGAATGCCAGGACTACAGTAAGAACAGTAAATTGCTTAAGGCAGAAAAAATAATAATAACAAGTTCACAAGAAACATACAGGTAGTCCTCGACTTACATCAATTCATTTAATGATTCGTCAAAGTTACAATGGCACTGAAAAAAGTGACTTATGATTGTTTTTCACAGTTATGACCTTTGGAACATCCCCATGATCATGTGATTAAAATTCAGATGCTTGGCAACTGGTTCATACTCATGACCGTTGCTGTGCCCCAAAGTCATGTGATCACCTTTTGCGACCTTCTAACAAGCAAAATCACAACTACTAACTTATCAACTGCAGTAATTCACTTAACAACCATGGCAAGCAAGGTTGTAAAATGGGATAAAGCTCACTTAACAAATGTCTCATTTAACACCAGAAATTTTGTGCTCAGTTGTGGTTGTAAGTTCAGGGCTACCTGTATTAATAAATTTAATTGTGTCCAATGGAACATAAAAATGATTATTTAAACTGTAATTTAAAAGTCACTCATTGATTTAGTAAATAAATAATTCTACATAAAAATAAGCTTTATGAATGGGAATACCAACAGTGATTCTGCAAGAAACGTTTTCAATATTTTGTCAAAGATAAAATCTCATGGAGTTAATCAGCATCAGGTCAGTTTGTAATAAGGCCACCAGGTCTGATCACAGGTAAGATTGCTGATCTGGCATACCTTATTGGAACCTGGCTTGGATCAAGAGGATAGGGTCCTCACTCATTTGCCTGACTGTTACATCAGGGAAAGGGTGGAGATATGGTATTTGTCATTTGAAATAAATGGCTGTTTGTTAACTTAGGCCCTAGGATTCAGTTTGGACTTTTGATACTGTACCAGCCTCCTGCTCTGTAGCATCCTCTTTGCCCAAGTTCCTTGATTCTGTTGCCAAGTTACTTCCCAAACCTATAGGAAACCTGCTTTATCTTGTTATGCAGTAGCTCATGGCCACCATGACAGCTATATGCCTGTCCCAGGTCAACCAGGGCACTACAGAAAATAGTAGTTATATGCCTGACCTGGTTTTATTCTCAGAGCAAGTATAATCTGATACCAGGGGAGATTTCTGTTTCTCCCTCTGTCATTGTCAGATCACTTGTCAGGTCTCTGGTGCTGCCTTCCACTGTAGGGAGGATGGATCTATCAGATCAATACACACTAGGTAGCTGATGGATCCAGTTGAGTCCTGAATAAATTTGGGGCTGTTGCTGAGGATCTGCTGCATGGTTTGAACAACGCCCTGGTGGCTGCTTGGAATGAGAGGGAAACTGGGGTTTTGGATCAGGTTGCACCCAAATGGCATCTCCTCTTACAGGGCTCCCCAAACTCCCCTTGGTTTACAAAGGAGTTGAGGGAGAAGAAATAGGTAAAGAGATACCGATGGAGGAAGACAAGTAGTGAATCTTACCAAACATGGATTGGAGCTGCTATTAGGGCTTACCTCATGGCAGCAAAGCCAGCCAAAGATTCTTATTACATCCTTCCAGAGGCCTTGATTCAACTCAAGCCCTCCTGGAAGGGGTGACTCTGAGGTTTACCTACAAGGTCACTTAAGGAATTTGAAGGCATCTGATGGATTTAAAAAATCCTAAAATTCACTCAAAGTTGGGCTCTAGCTTTAGAGAAGTTTTGTTGATTAAATCAGAGGCAGTTCATTTCAGATAATATGCAAAATATTAATCAGCTTTGATAATCATAGTTTGAAACTACAGCATCCATCTTCAAAATTATTGGTATGGTTCCAAAAGAACCATATGAATGAAATCATTCATTCAAACATCATTTATAAACTGTATTGGCTTGATTCACAGAGCATACTAAAACACAGAGAAATGTTTTGGGTAAACCCAGTGATATGAAGATACTGATATGGGTTATTTTTTGCAGAGATTACCGTAAGTAAAATCAATACAATTGCTCCAGCTGTGGAACTATTTCATCTCAATATTATCAATCTGGAGTCAAGGGCAAATAATACTGATGCCATGAACTAAGAATTTGGAACACAAATCCCTTGGTTTGAAATGGTTTACCTGAGTATTTCTACTTTACCTTTCTAAATCTAGATGAAAATGAGTTTTGTCCTTGTTTTCCTGACCAATTTCTACCTTCAGTAGAATTAGGGTTTTTTTCCAAGTAGACAAGTATAGAATTGCACTGTCAATTAATGGGATAGCAGTTGCAGCTTTCCCAACCTCATAACTTTTATGAGGCAGTGATACGTGGTAGAAACAAAGCCATGTGTACACAGGGAAAGAGTCATAAATTGCCCAGTTGAGCACTTTTCAGTCTTTAAAACTTTCCCCAAGGCGAGAGTTCAGATGCAGATTTTGTGTCAGATTGCCATCAAAGACTTCTTGGAATTGGCTGTGTTAAATCTGTCTGCCACATGTGTCTGTGTGTAGGTTGTTTGTAAGGGTCACTTTTTGAGTTAACTGCTGCTGAAGCAACTAACATTTCTCAGCTGTTCTTGGCACAGCTTTCAAGGTATGTAGTCTGGGGAATATCCTCTTACTGGCTTCTTTGGGGAATATCAGAAAATAAAACTTTTTTTCTAGGGTTAAAAAAGAATGAGAAGTTGATTTTATACCCCTATGTATAAGAATTAGCCTCTGCATTTTCTTAACTCACTTTTTACATTTTTCTTGTTTTACATTTTTGCCTACTGTGATTTCAGTTTATGTAGTAGGTTTGCTTAGTGAATTTATTACCCGTGAAATCAAAGGGTAAACTGATTTGGAAGTATTCAATTAATTAGTATCGCTTTAGCAGGCACATGTGAGCATTTCGTATCATTCTTGGATAGACAAAGAGGGGGGAATACTTCTTCAAAAGCAGAACTGACAAAATACCTCTAGACATTTCACAGCTAATTTCAAGCATTTGGTTAATTCAAATTAGCCAGACATTACACTTTATTCTCTTTAAGAGTCTTTAGTGTAGTGAAATTCAGATTTCATTCTTTTGTCTTGTTTTCAGTAAAATGAAAAATTAAACTTTGTCTGTGATTATTTTAGGTTCATAAAGCCTAGGAAGCAAGGAGGTGTCTCCAAACTGATTGCATTAACCAAATCAAACATTGATTCAAGAGAAAAAGTGTGCGAATCCTGAAATGACTCCTTTGTGTGTGCAGTTCTATTTTAGTGGCTTAATCTTCTGGATGATACAGAAATCAAGCTTCTTCACGCTGCCCAATACTACTGACCTTCTTTACCCCTCCAGCAGCCCTGACACCAGAAACATTTCTATCCATGGAGTATCAAAGTTTCGCAGGAAACGTTATATTTTTTCCAGGGAAATGAGTGCTCTTTTGGGCTATCACAATCAAGTGCGGGCACAAGTTTCTCCTCCAGCTGCCAACATGGAGTATATGGTAAGTTTCTTTTGTACTTGCTACTTGGGGTTGGAAACAGCACATTGACACTGAGAAAACATAAACTGTAAATTGATTGTTTGGTGGACAGCTCCTTTGAGGTGTAGTGGAAAAGTTCTGCCAATTCCCCAAAGCTTTATTTTTAAAGTTGGACAAACTATTTTAGTAACCTAAACAAAATATAACAGTCAATACAAGCTCACACACCCGGTTAGCTACATTCATTACCAGACACGTGTCCTGATACTCCACTGTAGCTTGGATAATTATCCCCCTTTTTATCTGGCAAGATTCCTCTGCTAAAGAACAGTGGATGCAGAATTTTGTCAAAATTCCGCAGATATCTTTGTGCAGTAGTGCAGTACCTGGTGAAGATGATACTTGGTGAGGAATCATTTCTCAACTTTTATTTGTCAACCTATAATGTAGTAAAATTATAACAGCTTCCTTCCCATTGTGAATAAGTTTAACTGTTCCAGTGAAAGCAGTTCCTTATGTTTCTACGTACCTAAATATCTCATAGTTTCTGGCTGCAACAGCTTGGTCTTTGAAGAAAGAAAAAAGTGGTGTAACTGGTTCATGCAATATACAAAAGCTTTGTTTTGGTTTTAGAGGATTGCATGAAACCCAATTTGTCAAATAGGCTGCATTAACAGAGGGATAGAATCAAGATCATGTGAAGTGTTAATACCACTTTATAATGCCTTGGTAAGACCACACTTAGATTATTGCATCCAGTTTTGGTCACCACAATGTAAAAAGATGTTGAGACTCTAGGAAGAGTGCAGAGAAGAGCAACAAAGATGATTAGGGGACTGGAGGCTAAAACATATAAAGAACGGTTGCTGGAATTATGTATGTCTGGTTTAATGAAAAGAAGGATTAGGGGTGACATGATAGCCATGTTCCAATATCTCAGGGATTGCCACAAAACAGTGGAGTCAATTCTCCAAAGAACATGAAGGCAGGACAAGAAGCAATGGATAAAAACTAATCAAGGAGAGAAGCAACTTAGACATTTTCTGACAGTTAGAACAATTAATCAGTGGAACAACTTGCCTCCAGAAGTTGTGAATGCTCCAATACTGGAAGTCTTTAAGAAGAGATTGGACAACCATTTGTCTGAAATGGTATAGAGTTTCCTGCCTGAGCAGGGGTGTGTGTGTGTGGACTAGAAGACCTCCAACAACCCTTCCAACTCTGTCATTCTATGCTATGCTATGCTATGCTATGCTATGCTATGCTATGCTATGCTATGCTATGCTATGCTATGCTATGCTATTCTAAATGTGAGCACTCCATCAATGTACTTAAGGTGTTTTTTTTTAAGTTGTGTTTGTCTAAAAAAGTTTTGTTAGATAAGGAAAAATGCAAGGACACTTGCATTTTCCCTGGTTAAGTAGCAAGGAAAATTTCTGAAGATAAATGAGCTGTATATTATCTTTTTCAGTAATCATTTGGGAGTTATGTTTTTGAAAAATTCTTACCTTAGAGAAACCTTAGAAGTATTTATGAAACTTTTAAGTAATATGGTAAAGCATTGATTATTCAGTTTAATCAAATCTGAAAGTATATGTCCTACTTTTTTGTGTGTATGCTTTAATATCTGGCACTGGATTCATAGATTACATATTTATGAGTCTGGAAGCAGTGATGAGGAATAGCTATGAAATGAGCTGGAGATAGAATAACTGGTCTTCTTACAAAAGGTCCACATTAATTTAAAAACATATGCCTGATGCTCAGGTAATATTGGGGACAATAATTGAATATTTTGTTGACCTCTAATATGGTAGGATAGTCTTGGGCTAGGGAGGAAAAAGAAGGAAAGGTCATTTTCTCTCAAAAATAAAGTCTACTTGCATTAAGAAATTGTGCTAAATAGATGTCCAGGCATACTCAATTTTAGCTAGATGAATTAAAATCCATTAAAATCCTCTTTAATTTTCTGCCCTCAGCCTGAAATGAAGCAATTGAAATTGAATTATATTACATACTATAGCTAATGCTTCTGTAGCCATAGATAGGCAACCTACTACCAGCAATTCTCAACTTAGTATTCAAAATGTCTCTGTAAGCAAGCAATCCATATCCAAATCTCTTGTCATCCAGGTAAGTAGGTAGCTGGTAGGTAGGTAGGTAAGCAGGCAGGCAGGCAGGATCCTGTGACTCCTTCTAATAGTGGTCCTCTCTATCCCACATTGTTCTAACTTATCAAGAAAAAATCTGTGGTCTACTTTGTCAAATGCCTTAATGAAGTCCAAGCATTTCCCCAATTCACTAATTTATCAAGGTTCTTCAGAAATAAATCTTTATTGTTTGTATTTATCAATATTTTCCAGAAGTAAGTAAGTAAGTAAGTAAGTAAGTAAGTAAGTAAGTAAGTAAGTAAGTTCGTTCTGGGTCAGCCAACTAAAAATAATTGCCCTTGCCAAGTTATACCCAAAGAAACATAAATTGCAAAAGAGAAGAAAAAATCTTATGCTAACATTGTCTTCCAGGCAGGGGTGATGAATCATTTACATGGTAGCCAACTGCCTGTTATATGTTGCTTTTTAAAATTATTCTTATTTTTCTCACTTCTTATGAAAGATATGGGATGAGAAGCTAGCCAGATCTGCAGAAGCATGGGCAAAACGGTGCCTATGGGAACATGGACCTCCACAACTGATGACATTGATTGGGCAAAACCTTGCCATACACTCTGGCAGGTAAGGAGTATCTTTCAGCAATGCTTGGGTGCTTTGTGATGTCAAATGGAGCCAAACGTCTTGCAGAATTCCAGAGAAGTTGCTTCATTAAAAAAACAAAAACAAATCAGATTAACAAGATTGTCCACCTCTATTCAGTCCTATATAACCTTAACAAACAAATCAACTATGGTCTTCTGGCTATGCATTTCTTTATGATCTCAGTATACATATAGGTGCTGTGGCTGCACAGAACCCACAATGCAGTCTTTAATACTTTTTTTGTGGGAAGCATGGCTATAGTATTCACACTCCTGTGTGCACTTCCAGCTGTTCCTTTTCCTTTCCATGGCCTCATAAAAAGCAGTTTGTGAATTCTTCAGTGTTTATGTTAAGCAAAGGACTTTTTTATTTTTCGCATTAGTTTTTCTTCTTCTTTTTCATAAGATAGTACATGTGGCATATTGCCTTTCCTACTTTTTTGGAGGGGCAGAGGAGGAGAGAGATTTATTTTTTTAAAAAGGAAAGCTTACAAATAAAACAAGAAATTGTAAACTATAAATGCCTACAACAAGTGAATCTTAATAATAAAACTATTTTCTGTTTTAAGTAGTTTCTATAAATTCTTTAATGTCTGCTTTGTACTTCTGTCAATTTCTTTGCTTTTTCTTCATCGTTTCTCCTTGTCTGTTCCTTGCTGGACTTCTGTACTCTTCTTGTCTTCTTCCAAAGCTTTGTTCCAGTTGAGGGAAACCTTTTGAAGAACTTTTGCCTCATGTCATTCTGAGGGAAAGAAATAAACTCTCTCTTTCCACTTTTCTTAGCTGCAGCCTCTTTTCCTATTGCCTCTTTTCATCTATCCTTTCATTTGCCTCTTTACTTTCACTCCTGGGCTTTGGCTCTATTATTCAGCCTCTTCTTTGCAAGGCCTCTGGCTGCACAGTTGCCCAGAAGCCATCTTGTCTTCCCCACCCAACCACAACTCTTGTCCAATACTGCTACTTGATTGGCAGTTGAGTTGTCCTGACAATAGGGTGGGCCAAGGAGAGAGGCAGAGGAAGGTACCCAGAGGTTTTTAATCCCTCCATCTATCTGATTCTTTCTAGTTTATTTGTCTAGTTGTGTTGGAATTGCAGATATTAGTAGTGGATTCTAGAGATACCCATATTTGATTCTAGAGATATCCATATTTGATCTCTTGGGGGAGAAAAGATGTAGATGTGGCACCATATGCCATTTTCCCCTGTCAAATGATTTGGATATTGGATTCCTTTGCTTCTCTTATGAAAAAAAAATGAATAATTCATACGCTGTGTATGGTCCTCTCTAGGTACTATTCAGTGATGGACCTAGTAAAATCTTGGTATTATGAGAAGCAACACTACACATTTCCTTATCCCCATGAATGCAAGCCTAGATGTCCTTCCAAATGTAATGGTTCTGTTTGCAGCCATTATACCCAGGTAAATATTTATTTTGTGTCTACAGCCATTATAGCTAGATAAATATTTATTATTTTTTTTACTTATGTTTAAATTGACTGCCATTTTTCAAAACCAGGTTTTCCAAGAGCAGCTTTAACATATTGACATCATATTGAAAACACAACAGACCATTAACTAGACATTACACAACAATATTTTGCCTAAGGAGTAAAAAAAATGACATTTAGATTAGGTTATACAGATCCTTTCATTCACCTTATATGTGTGTGCATATATTAATGCTTGTAACCATGCAAGCAAAGTTGAATGGATGGATGTTTTTCTAATATTAAGAAAAATCCATTTGGTTTAGATTAGCCAAATATATTTGGGCATTCCACATAGTTTGTAATCTCAATAAACTGTTCTCATACAGATTTTATTTCCAAAGATGTAATTCCTCCTTCCATTGATTCATTGATTCACAAGTTGCTCTCTTTTTTAAACAAATAAAGAAGATCCATCGATGCAATACTTTCCCAATTTTTTTCTTTTTGAAATGTATCATTTCCTGTTGAAATGATTCAATCTCAAAGTGTTCCCTTTATCCATTAAAGAGATAACAAAAATTTGGAACATAGGAGGTACATTTTAATCATATGATTATACACTTTCAGCTCTGAGAGAAAAATGTTTGAATAACAGGTTGACATTAAAGGGGATGAATAATTATCAAAGTCCAGCCAGAAAGAATCATCCAGATGTTTATAAAAAACAACTTCAGGCATTTCTGTTTACATCCACACTGAAATGGTCATTTAGACATCCTTAAGAAAAAATGGATGCCTTTTTCAATAGATCCTTATCCATCTTTTATTGTGTAATCTCCCTATATTGTTTGTGGAATTTTATGCAACTGACATTTCATCTTCCACTTGTAGTTTTCTACCATGGCTTTCCACTTTTCTTTGGTAAACAATAGTAATGGAATAGTAATTCATCCATTGCTTTCAGTTTTTCTTACATAAGAAGAAAGAAAAAGAAAAGAAACAGGGTAGGTGCCAAATGCCACTTGCTTTATAGCACATGGAACCCTTTACTGGAAATATTCATAAAATTTACTCCCCCTCCCCAGTAGTCATTCCTTCCTAATGGCTAGGGTTGCCCTCCACAGATCAATTTTTACCTTTTTTTCCATGAATGGGATTGTTTAAAAAGGGCTATGGCTAAAATTGGTAGTCCATGGTGTCCATACAAGGTAAAGTGCAGAGTAAAGTTCTTCAAGACATTGATTGATTGATTGATTGATTGGTTCGATTTATATTCCGTCCTTCTCCGGAGACTCAGGAGACTCCGGAGACATTATTCATCAACATGTGAGGATCAAGCTGTTAATGATGCAGGAACTGTGAAAATTAAAATAGTTGGCAGTCTTGAAGTAGCATTTCCTGTCTGGGGAATTAAGAGTTCATACAGTTTTAAATGAAAAATTTGTCAACTGTCTTGCAATGTTTGCCTCCAATGTTTGGAGGAGGGGAGGAAAGGTATCATTTTCTACTATATTCTGATGCCAAAGTCCTATGGAGATAAAATTCTATCTGGGGACAGGGGCCTATATGTTACTATTTACACCTCTCCTCCTGCTTCTGCTCCCCCTCATCTTTTAATTAGGCTACAGATTGGCTTTTTATAGTATTTTATTTATGTCTTTTTAGCTGTGTATACTCTTTATTTTTTATGATTGTAGGCTGCCCAGAGTTACTCTGATGTAAGATGGGCAGCCAATAAATTTTACAAAAAATAAACAAATAAAATAAGGTACCAGCAACACTTGACTCATATATGTTTTGAATAGTTCCTTTCTTCCTATTTCTGCTTGTCCAAGAATAGAACGATGTGCTGAAATGCTGCTAAATATCCACCAGATGGTAATCTCACCTTTCCATAATTTTAAGCATGGGAAGCAAGAATATTTCCTCCCCTCATCCCCATTATCAGTGCTTTCTTTATGGAAACTTTTAATTATTAGGTCCATCAAATTTTGGTTAAAGAGATCAGTCTTTGCCAGTCTTTTCTTACACCCATTATCCACAGTCAACATGGCCATTGATTGTAAATTTTGGAAGTTGCTGTGCAACACATCTGAGAACATCCACTAGGGCAGGGGTGGGCAATTGTGGCTCTTTTACAACCTGTGGACTTCAACTCCCAGAATTTCTGAGCCAGCTTGGCTGTCTCAGGAATTCT
>JANHZT010006288.1:348045-358897 GCA_032468215.1 Stegonotus admiraltiensis
CCTTATTTTTCCAATTTTGGGCAAAACTCATTCTTGCTGCTGTTATAATATGTATTATTAAGTAAGTTACCCCTTTACTGTATTTCCCATTTATTATTCCCAATAGGAATAGTTCTGGTTTATATTCTATTTCTTCTCCAATTATTCCCATCAACCATAAATAAATCTTCCGCCAATACTCCTGTGCTTTTTTACATAACCACCGCATATGATAGTATGTGCCTAATTTGTGGCTGCATTTCCAACACTTATGTTTTCTTCTTTTAAAATCATTAAAATCTCATCTTCAGTCAATCACAAAAATATTCGTCTTAAAAAATAATAGAATAAGCATTTTGCTAGTGTTTCCTGAGTGAATAGTGAGATTCATTTTCTTCTAACTCTTCTGCTTTTTGTACTGAACTGGAGTTTTTGGGTGCAGCACATTTTTTCCTGGGTCCTCACTCCATGATTCTGTGCTTATGGTTGGGTGATGGTCACACACCTGAATTCCACAGTATTAGTAATATTCTAAAAATTCCTCCCGTGTAGACACATATTTGACCAATTCATGTATAATAGAACATTTGTACCCTAATTATGTTTTTCTTGCTACTATTTTTATTATGGAGTAACAAAATTATGGAAATTATGGAGTAAGAATCACTTACCCAGTTCATCATTTTTCTAAGATTCTTTTAGCAATAGGATATTATTATCAGACAAATCCACCCTACTCCACTTTGTCTCAAGCCTAAAACTGATGCCTCTGGGAAATAGCACTCTCTCCAGCTCTTTCGTTACATGATATTTCTCCATGTTTGTTCAGTGCTTACATGTTGGCCCATCCCCATAAAGACAATCTTTCCCAAATCCTCCAGTTAATGTTTAGAGACTGTTTGCTGAAAAGCTGAAGTCCCAGTCGGACATTAAAAAGCATCCCTGTCATACTGCGTCTTGGTGTTAACCTTTGTTTCTAAAGACTTTAAAAAAAAGATGTGAAACGGGAGATTCAGAACATTCTTGAGGATCATTGAAGGGTATAAAGTGACACAATGCAATCATTAACAACATAGCAAGCAGGATTTTTTTTTTTTTAAAAAGGAAAACCTGCCTGTCTGTCGCTGTAGAAAAAAATTCAGAAGCATTAGAAAAATGAATTGTACCAGGGCAAGAATGCTAACTCTATTCATAATAGATCTGTATGTGAGTAAGTGTTCAATATTGCACTGGTCAGACCGCACCTGAAATACTCTGACTCCAGTTTTGGTCACCACAGTGGAAGAATGCTGAAAAGCTAGAAAGAGTAGAAAGAGCAGTAAAGATGGTGAGGAGTTTGAAGGCTAAATCCTATGAAGGTTAAAAGAGTTGAGTTTAGCCTAAACAAGGCTAAACATGATACCAATCACCCAATACTTGGAGAGTTGTCATGAGGAAGAGGCTGTGGATTTATTATTCATAGTGCCTGAAAGTAGGGCAAGAACCAGTGGGTGGAAGCTTTACGAAGAGAGACCAAAAATCTAAATAAAGAAAAATTTCCTGACAGTGAAATCTATTAAGCAGTGGACCCACCTGCCTCTTGACATTATGAAGCCCCATCACTGGAGCTTTTCAAGCAAAGTTTGGACAGTTATTATGGAGACCACTGTGCTTTTACTTGTTTATTAACTAAGCAGAGTGCATCCTTAACTTGGAACAGTGCATCCACCTAATATCCTGGCCAATAGTCATAAGGGAATTAACTGTTCTGGAAAATATTGTACTCAGCAGCCTTAGATCTGGCCAAGTGACTCCTGTAATTCAGAACAGCATTTAACTATTTAGTCTTATATTCCAGCTATAATCCAAGATGGATGAGGATGAGGATGAGGATGATCATCATCATCCTTGGAGTCAGTGTTTATTTCTGGCAACTGCGTGGACAAATCTCTGTAGTTTTCTGGGCAAAAGATTTTCAAAAGATAATTACCATTGTCTCCTTTCTAGGGTTGAGAGAGACTGAACTGGCTTTTGTTTAAGGCAGGACTAGAACCCAACTCTCAGAGTTTCTAGAGTGATGCCTTAACCACTATACTAAACTGATTGTCATAGCTCAGTGATGGCTAACCTTTTTGCCGTCATGTGCCAAAAGTGGGGGGAGCGCAGGGGGGTCGTGCCCACGCGTGCCCACACCCAAAATTGAGTGCACCCCGCCCCCATGCATGCACACGCGACATCCCTGCGCTCCCCCCGCTTTTGGCACATGGTGGCACAGTGGGCCCAGTAGGCCTGTTTTTCACCCTCCCCAGGCTCCAGATGCTTTCCTGGAGCCTGGGGAGGGCAAAAACAGCTTTCCCCATCCCCCCAGAGGCCAGAAACGGCCCATTTGCTGACTTCCAGTGGGACTGGAAGGCCCGTTTTTCACCCTCCCCAGGCTCCAGAGCCTTTCTAGGACCCTGGGGAGGGCGAAAACAGCCTTCCCCACCACCCCCCGGAGGCCCTCCGGAGGCCGGAAATAGCCTGCTTCCTGACTTCTGGTGGGCCCGGAAGGCCCAAAAATCAGTTGGCCGGTGCTGAGCTAGGGCAACACTCGCGTGCGGCAGGCGTGCCATAGGTTTGCCATCACGGTCATAGCTGAATAAATAGTTTTTATTTTCTTACTTACTTACAACAGGGTAGCTTGGCAACGTACTCCTTGGTGATTTACTTTTTAGTAATTTCCAATATGGACTACTGCAATATATTATAAGTGAGATTGCCTTTAAAACTAATAAAGAAACTTCAGGTAGTCCTAAGAAAGACAGTAAGAGATCTTACTGGAGCTGCCTGAGATATGGATAAATTCCTATTAGAGCTGTTCAACAGTAGAACAAACTGCACCAAGAGTTAGTGGGCTCTTCTTTATTGGAAGTGTTTAAACAAAGGCTGGGATGCAGCAGATATTTACAATGGATTGGAAGTTGACTTAAATTATTCCCAAGATTCTACATTTTAGAATCTCTGACTATATTGCATGGTTACTTTGCCAGCTGCACTGAGTGTCCGTCTACTTCTACTCAAGTTCTGATATTAATCCATAAAGCTCTAAACACCTTAAGGCTATAGTATTCAAAGAAGCATATCTACACATATTCATTGCCCAGGACCTTAAATTCCCACGAGATACTTTTATCCTATGAAGCAAAGCCAGTAGCTATTAGAGAAAGGGCTTTTCTGGCTGTGGTGTCCCAGCTCTGAAAAGCCATCCTGCCCCAATTGTGCTTTGATGTTGGCTTTGGCTCCAGACATTTAAAGAGCCATTTTGAAGTTTTAGAACATTAATGCTCTGTTGCTATTTTATTGTTGTTTGTATTCCTGCTTCTGATTTGTATCATATCGGTTTGAACTTTTTGCTGCCTCATATATATTTCAGTTTTATTTTTCAGAATGGGTTATTAACTGATGGTTTACCTCTCAGGACAATCTTTTTAATTTTGTTTAAATTAAGTGTAGTCACTCCAGCCAGCTAAGCCTGGAAAGCACGCATGCTCTGAGTAAATAAAAAGACAATCCTATTCTTCCCCAAAATGTGCCAGCCGAAATAAACACAGCTGCTTTGGGGGTTGTGATTGCAGGGGCTCAGCTCATACTGTGTTCTCTCCAATAATATGGTTCTCAATGGGGAGATGCTTTTCTGTGCTCCTCCTTGGTGGGCACCCCTTAGCTTTGTGCCGTGCTCTGTATGTCTTTCTCTATTACCTAGTAACAGTAGATTTTTGTTCCTTTGTTCCTGCAGGTGGCTTTGCTACGAGCCCACGCTGGGGAACATCTCTTACTGGGGGCAGCCAAACGCTCGATGGTGTTCAAAGACATCCTTCTGCTAGGTAAAGAGCTTCTCCCCTTAAAAGTTCAGTAGATTTTTCAATGTGGAGGGTTTAAAAAAAAACTACACAGGGGCTGGCATTTGTTGGGCTTCATGTAGTGAAATCTTGTATGTTTACTTGGCAACGTCCCATTTGTTAAAGGGGAATTATATCTAGTAAGCGTGTATACTAGTGTTTCCAACCTCAGTAATTTCCAAGATTTGTGGACTTCAACTCCCAGAATTCCTCAGCCAGCTGGGAGTTGAAGTCCAATCTCTTGGCGTTGCTGAGTTGTACTTTTCATCATCTATTTGTTTTCACTTATCTGTTTTAATGAGTTTAGAGACCGGCAATGATTTTAAGAGAGTAACGTGTACATTGAGAGAGGTATTACTTTCTGTTCTTTGGTCCTGCTGTCATCTCTGACTTTACAGTTTCTGAAGCAAAATATCAGCTTGTTTATAGAAGTGAAAGAAGGCTATCTCTGTGTGGTATTGATTCCTGTTCTCCTGCTGTTTAAAAACAAATGTCTAGCCTCTCTTTCCAGCTTGACATCTAGTTGTTTGAAACTGGTCTTCTTCAATGGAAGAGAAGATCCAGATCAGAGGTGGGTTTCTGCAGGTTCTGACCAGTCCTGGAGAACCGGTAGCGGAAATTTTGAGTAGTTTGGAGAAATACCACCTCTGACTGGCCCTGCCCCCATCTATTCTCTGCCTCCCGAGTCCCAGCTGATTGGGAGGAATTGGGGTTATGCAGTAACCTTCCCCTGGATTGGGGAAGGAATGGAGATTTTACAGTATCCTTCCTCTGGAGTGGGATGGGAATGGAGATTTTACAGTATCCTTCCCCTGCCACGCCCACCAAACCATGCCACACCCACCAAGCCACACCCACAGAACCAGTAGTAAAAAATTTTGAAACCCACCACTGATCCAGATGTTGTTGTCTTTAACTTTTGATGCTTTTGAGTTTTCCTCTTATTTCTTCTAATGAACAAGTAGATTGATGGAACCATTTCGTTAGCTTACTAATGTGCTACTAGGGGCTGTCTTACCTCAGAGGCCCAGCATTTAAAAATTGTTTTGTGGTGGAATTAAGAACCCGAGAAACAATTTTGTATGGGAAAGCCATTTATTGACAAGAAAAGTTGATGTGTAACAAATACTATAACACAAGCATCCTTAAGCTCTACAGATAGTCCTCGACTTATGACCACAAGTGACCCCAAAATTTCCATTGCTCAGCAAGACAGTTGTTGAGTTTTGCTCCATTTTACAATCTTTTTTGCCACATTGTTAAGACAATCACTACAGTTGTTAAATGAATCATGCAGTTATTAAACAAATCTGGCTTCCCCCATTGACTTCGCTAGATGGAAACCAGCTGGGAAGGTTACAAATGGTGATCATATGACCCCAGGACAACTGTCCTAAATACATGTCAGTTGCCAAGTGCCCAAATTTTGATCATGTGATTATGGGGATGCTGTGACAGTCATAAGTGTGAAAAACGCCCATGTCGCTGTTTTTCATTGCTGTTGTAACTTTGAATGATCACTAAATGAATGGTTGTAAGTCAAGGACTGCCTGTAGTTTACAATGATACTTGCATGTCAGCAGAACAGTTCTACAAGGACTTTATTAGTAATATAAAAAAGTGATGTGCTACAACTATCTAATTAATTATTGTGGTTTTGGGGGAGAGGAACTAATCCCCTGTGATTGGTAATTCTAATTTTAAATAGCTAGATAAGAAAAAGAAAATATTTCCACCAGCTTAAACATTGAAACTCTTTTTTAGGTGGAAAGAAAAAAAAAGATCAACTGTTGTCATACTGATGGATAGCAAATTATAGAATGTTCTGTATGCAAAGAATGAAGCAATTTGATTGAATGAGAATTTAAATAACCCCATTTTCCTGCAGGAAATGACCACATAATCCCTCGAAACTGCCCAGAATTGCTGGAAATCAGCCGCGTAGCTGTGCGAATTCTAGATGAGCTGGTGTTAACGTTTCAAGAGCTGCAGATTGATGATAATGAATATGCTTGTCTGAAAGCCATTATTTTCTTTGATCCAGGTAGATGCTGTTTTTGAGCACTTAGAAAAGAAATATAAGGATAGTTCCTTTAAAATTGTAGTCCTGTAGTATTACTGAGGAATTTATTGCTCCAGGCCAAGTCCTTAATACTGTTGTGCTATTTCATTCAACAATACCCTTCTCCAGAGTCAAAGCTTCCCAAAGGTTCTCAAAGTATAGTCCCGAGACCCTTTCAGAGGTTCCAGAAAAATCAAATAAAAGTTAATGTTTTAAATAACCTATGGAATAAATGTTTTAAATCATATTTAAAAAATGCACAGTTTTAATCTTTAATACAATAAATATTGGTGAGAATAACCCACATAAACCAAAGCTCTTGGGGGAAGAGATCTTTCATCATTTTTAAGAATATAAAGGTGCTGGGACCAAAATGTTTGAGAACTGCTGTTCTAGATCAGTCTGCTCTGATACCCTTCAGGGTTGTTGAACTTGAGTTCCTATAACTCTTTACACATAGTTTTGGTCAAACTGTTACAATGAATATTTTCAAGTAGGGATAAATTGGGAAGTATTTCCCCAATCAACAACTTGGGAGATGAACAACAAAAAATTTATTGTGTGGTCTTTGAATAAAGCACGTTAATTGTCCTAGCATCAGTTTCTGGCTTCGCAGGAGATAGCTTTTCTTTAAGTTATTTCCTTTCAATATGGCCATGATGAGTAACAGCAATAGTAAGAGTGAGAAGCAAACATTACAGTACAGATAGTTCTCATTTACCAGCCGCATTTAGAACCAGCATTTAGGACCAGCAACTTTGTCACTAAGCATCACAGTTGTAAATGAAATGTCATATGACAGCGCCCAACTTACGATATCAGTTTGTCAGTTCTGGCTGCATTCATTAAGCAAATCATCAGATATCATTAACCGTGATATCATATAGCCTTGTGACTTCCTGTTGGCTTCCCCACTTTACTCGTCAAAAGCCATTTGTGAAAGTTGCAAATGACCACAGGATGTTGTCACCGTTGTAAATTGCAATGATGTGGATGCTATGATGGCCACAGTTTTGAAGATTAGTGACAAGTCTCCTTTTTTAGCATCATTGTAGCTTTGAATAGTTACTGAACAAGTGGTCAGTAAAAGAGGTCCATGTGGCATTAAAATCTATCAACTTCTACCAAAATAGAAACTCAGAGATAATCAAGAAGACTATTTGAAAGGACAATGATTAGGCATTTCATTGCTGACTCCCCTGTTTATGATCAAGAGCAAGTAATAAGCCGCAGCAACACTTTATATTAATCACACTAAACACTTGCATATTATTTCATTTTAATTGCCACCAATTAGGTCTGGAAAAATGTTGGAGGAAATATAAAGAATACTGAATTGGCGCTTTCATGACAGAATGCTTTGTGTGTGAGAAAATAAAGATCACAATCCTAAAAAATAAATCCACTGACACAGTAATCCTGTTTTACATCTTAATCCAAATCTAATCTATGTTGCATTGGTTTTATTCTGTCAGCTATTTCTATATGAAATAGAAATGCCCACATGCAAAGGAAAAATGTTTCATGGCTGATGCAGGGTTTATCTCTTCCCCAGAAGTTATATGATCAGGATGTTACAGAAGGCCCCAGAATGGCTTCTTCAGTGTTGTGTTTGGTGGTGCTGTTTCATAAACTGGAGTTGCTTATGAAAGTTGTCTCATAAACTATAGTGCCCCTGTATTAATTTCTACCAGACTTTATACTGTACCTATGAAGTCGAACATTTTGGGGTCTAACTCCCTCACTCCTCACAACTGTCCATGCCCAACTGGAGCTGATGGCTATTGGAGACAAAGGCTGTAACAGGGTCAAGAGTTCCCCAGCATTTGTTTTATGTAATCGGAGCTCATGCAAATCATTTGAAAGGCAGACTGTGGGAATAATGCACCCCCAACCTTTTCAGTCTCTAGTTCAGTGGCAGAATGCATACAGAAGTCCCAGACTCAAACTCTTTCAACTTCAAATGTTCTAGGGAAATTCCTGCCAAAATCTTTGGATTTCTGCTTCCAATCAGGGTCAGCAATATTGGGCTAGATCGATGAGTAACCTAAACCATTTAAACTTACGTACCGTAAGTTACTAGCTAATAACTTTCCTTTTAAAGAACATTCCACAAGAAACTACCCCAGATTATTCAAAACAGGGATCCTCACTCTTTTCAATATCTCTGTCCTTGAAAATTGGCATAATATATAACATCTCACCTTTTATTCCAGATGCTAAAGGCCTAAGTGACCCTATCAAGATCAAACGAATGCGATATCAAGTCCAGGTCAGCCTGGAGGACTACATCAATGACCGGCAATATGACTCACGAGGACGTTTTGGAGAGCTGTTACTTCTCCTGCCCACCCTCCAAAGCATCACATGGCAGATGATTGAGCAAATCCAATTTGTTAAACTGTTTGGCATGGCCAAAATTGACAACCTGTTGCAAGAGATGCTGCTTGGAGGTGAATATTGTTGCAGAAACCTTCCTGAAATTAGGCATCAGGACTTTTGTCCCTAGAATGAAAGACAAGTGTAGACAACTAGCTGGGGCAGAACAAGAACGTACAGTACCATGAATCTCACTTCAGTTAAGAGAAGAAAGAAAGATAAAACCAATGATACAGCTTGTTTGAGAGATGTCTATGGAGATTCTCAATCATCCAGGTCATGGTTGTCCCAAAGGTGTTTTTTCAAGAAACAACTGGACTTTCTGGTTTTCCTTTGAAGACATTTCACTTCTCATCCAAGAAGCTTCTTCAGCTCTGATGAGAAGTGCTTCTTCAGTTGGATGAGAAGTGAAATGTCTTCAAAGAAAAAATGTCCAATTGCCTCTTGAAGAAGCACCTTTGGGATACCTTGTTTGAGAGTTTGATCTTCCTCCTGAAGCATGATTTCTGCTAATCCTTTTTTTTTAAATTTAGTGGCTGTATTTTGCAATTCAATTTCAGTAAAGGGATTTTTTTTATGAATACTTTTTTATGTTTCCAAAATTTCAGTGGCCTACTTGAAAAAATGACACATTGAGAAATACTTACTCAACAGACTTCAGATTTTATATCAGAGAATGAACATTTTGGCTTAGTCAGTTTCATTAATAACAAGAAATCTGTGTCTGTAGCTAAGCCAAGGACATGGAAGAGCCCAGACCAAACTTTGCTCAACTAGCATCTTCCAGATATATTGGTATTACAGACTGTGTCGGAGTGTCAGATTCTTTACAGAAAAGAACTTTCTAAAATGAGTGTCTTCAGCCTCTACAAAGCAGATGAAGAACAGCTAAGGAAGGATATGACTTGAAGTAGAAAAAGTGTGGGTCACAATCAGGGAGATTTGTACATCTCTTATTCCTTTCCAGATACACAAAAGCTGTAGCCCAAGTTTCCATCAAATTCTAAATTGCTCAGGACACATTCTTAGATTACATGCTGTAAACATAAACGATTGAATATTTTTTCCACAAAGATATGATTGAGTAAATTGGGAAACAATAGTATTTGATTAGTTTGGATTAATTAATTCTGATTCTTCAGAAATGCATCTCTGTGATTTGGGCTTCACCTGTTCATACTTCTACTATTAATCAACAGAATAATTTAAGTCTAGACTGGAAAGTCAGGAGGTAAAACCTGATCTATTCGCTGTCCAAATGGTTATTGACACCAAGATCATTTCAAAGATTAGAATGGGATATAATTTTCTTCACTGAATATTGTCCAATACTATTCATCGTTTTAGGGTCATCAAGTGACACGCCTCATGCTCACCATCATCCTCTGCATCCCCACCTGATCCAGGAGAATTTGGGAACAAATGTCATTGTGGCCAACACAATGCCTCCTCAGATCCATAATGGACAGTTGTGTAAGTATTCACACTTAAAAGATCCATCTGTCCAAGAATGCTGTAGTTGTTCTCAGCTACAGTAAACCAGCTTTTGGCAAAATGATATCTCCCAATCATGTTTAATTTTATAGACCAATGTGAATGATAATTGTGGGAAATGAAGTCTAACATTTCTGCAAGAGATCATCTGAAAGAAAACTACACTATCTACAGAAGTAGCAGCAGCTCCTCATAAATACTAAAGAGCATAAGATGTATTGTTTTATTATTTATTTGAGGGCTGTATACGTTCCATAAGAAAAGTACCCACAGACTTTCTCCCATTTCCTTATCATGTAAGGAGGCCATGGTAGTCATGCCCCCTTTTTTTTCAGATTTTTTTTATCCCACCTTTATTAGTTTTTATAAATAACTCAAGGTGGCAAACATATCTACCACTCCTTTCTCTTCCTAGTTTTCCCACGAGAAGAACCCTGTTTAATTAGTTGGGCTGGAAAAGAGCGACTGGCTCCAAATCAAGCCAGCCTTCATGCCTAAGTCAGGACTAGAACTCACAGTCTCCTGGTTTCTAGTCTGGTGCCTTAACCACCAGATCAGACTAGTTCTTTGACCAATTTGCTCTCTGTAACCTATTTATGCCTCTGTAGATATTAAAGGAGATGCAAGAATTGTTAAGCGGACTGAAGCATTCTTTAATGCTTTGCTGATCAAAAGACCCTGAGGATATTTTAATTCTGCCCTCAGCTAAATCAGAGGTTGGCGGAATTCCTCCTTGCCGGGGTAAAATTAAAACACCCAAACTAAGTTGATCTGCTTTTATTCTTTGTCAAAAATATTAGGTGTATAGAAATTTCAACAGTGCTACCTCTGCCTGATAAATGTAATCTGCAGTTTCCATCTACTGTAGACCTCATGACTGAAACACCAGCGTATTTTTTGGATTTGCTGCTTCTTGCAATATCTTGGATGATGAATAATTGGAGAGTGGATAAGCATTTTTTTTTTTGCTTTGATTTATATGCTGCCCTTCTCCGGAGGCTCAGGGCAGCTTACAATGCGTTAAGCAATAGCCTTCATACTTCTGTATATATTATACAAAGTCAGCTTATTGCCCCCACAA
>JANHZT010006288.1:404037-415120 GCA_032468215.1 Stegonotus admiraltiensis
GTATTATACAATGTGGCCTATAAAATTTAAAAACCCACAATAAAACATAAATAGAAAAATTAAAACTACCCCATGTGAATTAGGATCAAATACCTATTGTATAGTTGCCATTAGGTCTAGTTTTGACCTCAGGCACATTTGCATGTGGAGCAAATATTTTAGCTCACATAGTTCTATAAAAAATATTTTAAGGGCTTGATCCATTGACTTCTTCCCATTACTCCCACCTAACGTGCTTTACACAAGTTTTCTAGAGTTACCACTAACACTGCTGGACTGGCAAAGCAAAGTCATGCTAATTATAGGCAATAATTTGTTGGAATCTCTTTGTAATAAAATTTGTCAAGCTAAATATTTTGTGAATTCTTCCATTTCAAAGTAGACATTTAATAAGCTGCCATTTAGTGGCAAATACTTTATTCCAACTATTTGCTAAAAGATGAGGGATTCAGTTTTCTGATAAACATTACATTTGAGAAATGTGTTTGCATTTTTCCCAAGTAAGTATTCATATTCTTACTCCTGTTATCAAAGAAACTGATACTACCATTTTAAAAACAGATCTGTTTGTGCAATTTAGGACCAGAGAACAGTTTTTCTTGGGAAGTAACTGGCTACACTTGTGGAATAAAATCCCAAGGGATGGGAAAAAACAGCACTGTCTTGCCTCTCCTCCATAGTTTATCATTTCAATACAGATTACCACAGCTATAAATAGCTAGTTGAGAGTAAACATTTGCCTTGGTCTTCAGTGCACTTTTCAAAGAATCATGTTTTCTCTTTGCACGTCCACACTTCAGAGACTAAGAGGTACAAACCCCTATAGTTAAGATAATATGCTTTTAAAGATACTTTTGTACAGTTGAAGATTACTCGTAGAGATCTCAATTTCCAAACCAATTTTGGTTTGGTGGCTGACAAGAATAATAAAATGGCAACTTCCCAGGGTTTTTATTTTGCCTTTAAGAAAGTTTCCAGGCAATCTGGTAACCTAAAAAAGTGTTGAACTATACTTTTCATCATCCCATGTTTTATTTTTAATGGTGAAATAGTCATTTGTTACAGTTTGTCACCTTTGTTAAGTCCAGACAGACAAAGAAACAGACAGACAATCTTTTAAATTAATAAACTCTAAATAAGGCTCCAGGGCAGTGTTTCCCAACCTTGGCAATTTTAATATGCATGGATTTCAATTCCCAAAATTCCCTAGTGAGTGTGGCTGACTGGAAATTCTAGGAATTATAGTCTACATGTCTTAAGTTGCCAAGTTTGAAAAACACTGCTCCAAGACATTACTGTTTCAGTCAACTTGCCAAGGCAGTGTACCAATGAAAGGCAATTGTCAATTGTTTTTCTTATATTTATGTAAGTTTGGCAGATGATTAGCAAAGGCACCAAAATATTTTAGAGTATCTGAATTTTGCACATGCCTTCCAACACTATTTTTTATCCAATTGGTTACAAGTAGAAAGCAACTTGGTAGCTTATCAGATATCCAGATGCCTATCTATTTTCAGACTTACATGTAAACTACATGTTCCTTAGGAATGAAAACAGATTCTTCAGTCACTGTACAGTGTAATTATGATTAATAATTGCAGTAATTTAAGCATTCAGTTTGGTCTTTAAAACCTCCCTCCACACAAAAGTGTGAAAAGGTAAACAGTGAGGAATTCTGGGAGTTAAAGTCCAGGCATCGTAAAGTTGCCAAGGTTGAGAAACACTGATTTGTTCTTGCAGCCATTTTCTTAAAAAGAAAAGTAACCCTGACCTCAAGAAAGTTGCCTGTACTTAAAAAAAAAAAAGGAAAGAAAGAAAGAAAGAAATGCAGTTGTAGTAGAATCAAGTATTATAAACCACTTAGTATTATATGAGTTTTGGAAATTCCTTGAAACAAAAGATTATACATTCGCTGCAATTTAAATTTATACTCACTATCAGAGCATTGACTGAACTTTAAGAATAACAGTAGTGGCTGAATTTGCACTCGTAAAATCGTTTATTTGGCTTTGACTTGTGTAAACCCAACAATCATGGTTTGTTAAGCATAATTATCAATTAATTATACCAACCCAGCCAACAATAGTTGATTCAACAAACCAGAATTAAATAAACCATTATGTGAACCTGTCAAAGGCCATCTACTGGTAATGAATTCTACAGTGGTTCATATAGAGATGACTTTAGTACCTGTAAGATAGCATCTAATACATTACAAGTTTTACGCTCTGTGTTTTGCATCTAATGATAGTTTGCATGTCCAGATTTAGTATAGTGGCTGCTAAGTAGGCAGACTATTCCATGTTTATTCAGCACCTGCGTCTCAAGAAATATAACTTAAAGAGTAAAAGGTACTCTAAAATTTCTGTTAAAAGACTGGCTTGTAGTAAACATTTGGTCTGAATACTTTTTCATGTAACATCAGGCTGATTATATTTTTGCATCAATAGTTTAAGTAGCAGTTACACAATGGAGTTGCATGTGGCCATTGGGATAATATATTTCCATGTGGAAATTGATAATCAAATTTTCCGACATCTAAGCACATTCTAGTGACTTCTGTTGAGTCATAATTCACATGCATTTGACCCAAAGAAGGACATTCCTGCACAGAAGTGGGTCTGCACCTAAAAAATTGGTGGGTGCATTAAGTCGGAAGCCCTGTTGAATTAAAGAGAAAATTGGAGGAAGGATGTTTCAGTGCACACAGCTGTTGGGAGATGAGGTTACAATACAGCTAAACAAAGCAGAGGAAATAGATCCCTCCTGTGTACAGTGAGATGGAAGCAAGCAAGAAGCTCTTTGACATCACCCAGCCTGAGCATTGGATTACAACAAACAAGACTTACTGACAAAGGAGCAAGGAAACGCCTCCTAAGCTCTAGAAAGGGCAGCTTCATCAATTTGCGTTTAGAAACAGAAGCAGCAAGTCTAAAGCAAGAATACTCTAGGAACTCTGGCTATTTGCCATCCCAAGCACACATGTGGGACTGAACTGTATCTGATCCTTGAATTTTAAGAGACTTTAACTTGTTGGCCTGAGAGCTGCTGAAGCCATTTCTGTGAGTAAACTTGTGCAGCTAAACTATGCTTGTTAACAGCTGTAGAAATGAGTTTTACCTCACAGAGTTAAGGGAATTATACTGAAAGGACAGCCAAATTCTAATAGAAGCATGTTGGACTGATGCAGGATATTTGTTTCAAATGTGTTGTACTTTTTCTATAATATTTATGCCGGCCTCTTACTAACATAAATTTTAATTAGGGAGATATAGAAATTTTAGTAGGAATTTGTGCTTCCTACTGGAAATCATATTTTATAGGAACAAATTTGAAATAAATATATGAAGCATTTCTTAAGGGAAATGAAGCAGATTAAAGTTATTAGAAAATTTGTCTTTTTCAGAAATAGCAGTGATATATCTCACTGTAGTGATCTGTACACAACTTCTTGGTTCTAAAGATATTGCATTCTACTGATGAAGGAACTGGAAAAAGAGAAGCTATTAATTGTTATCTCAATAATGTCACTAATGATTGTTTGATTCATTTATTGTATTAATATGTAATCAATATTAATATGTAGTTTAAACTTTTTTCCTAATTAACAATTTATTACATAAACCCAAGATTTTGTGTTGTTTATCCTTACAATTATAATGAAGCATTGAATAATATCAATGAAATAATAATTTGGGATATATTTGCTAATGTTTGATAACAAACATTTGAGTTTTAAAATACTGATTATATGATCAAACACAGTTTAATGGCCAAAATAGGAGAAATGGAAAATATGAAATATAAATTGGCGAAGCACTCTGTAACAAACTCATGTATACTATGAACTTGTCTCACGCATACATCATTGATTTCTCTGTAGTCAGCTATTGTCAATTCTAAATTGGCAACATTCATCCAAGACCATAGGCAATTATTATTCTCAGCCTGTGTCTGAAAGATTTCTAACTTATTTTTTTAGGGAGTGAATTTAAAATGTTCTGCATTCAGAATGTGGTTCCATACAGCAAAGTGTAGCTGCAGTAAAATGGTCTTTTTATTTTTTTAAAAAAGGTATGACTAACTTGAATAATCCATGCCAAATGTTATTAAATGATAAAAAGATGGAACTGCAAGGGATTAGAATCATTGCAAAAAACAAACAAGCCTAGGCAGACATCCATTTTATCTTAAACTTGTCTTTAACTGAAATATATTTGGTCCTAAATTGTGCTGTTTTCTGCTGTCTTTTTAATATACATCATAATGCAATCTCTATCATAATGCAATAGTTGTATGTGAGACATCATGAAAGAAATACAAATGGGTGGAAATATCATTTTGGCATCATTCTGTCTGGATGTGAATGTCTATGCTCAAAAACCATTTTTCTTTTCAGTTCAATGGCAAGACACAACCTACTGTTCAGTCTAATTTATCTAGTAATCTATTGCTTAACATTTGATGCAGATCTGTATTGCGTAATAATTCATTTTTACTTTCCCCAAGATGTCCAAAGTTCTCCTATATTAAAAAGATTTATCTAAGAAAAGCATTTCCACCCAAAATGCAGTTATGGCCTAAAGTTATATTTGATGTTCATTCTGAAAATTTCAACTCAAAATAATGCATCATTAGAACAAGTTAATTCTTGAATTCTTGAGCAGCAGTTGCAATCATTTATTATTCTATATTTTCTGAGGTGATCAATATGTGCAAAACAAAAATGTTTTACTCTTCACTTTTTAAGTTGAAAATAAATTAAATTCTTAAAGTAAGTTTTCATAATTTCAAATCACAGAGCCATCAATCTCATTATCTCTCAAATAATATAAATAATTACTATAAATTTCATCTGTTTCTTATGTAGTAACCTACTGGCTTTATAGCTGCAACAAGTTTTTCTAAAATTTTTAACAAGTATGGAATTTCAGAAGCAGCAATGGCCTTATGTCCAAATAACATATGCTTAAATTGAATAAACTGCCAAAAAGTACTCCAAGTAAATTAAACTTGATATTGAGTTCAAGAAATGTTTTAAAAATTATTGACAGAACTGAATTAGTCCAAGATGAATAATCACCCTGTGTTTTTATGTCCAGTCAGTTACAGTGGCCCTACCTGGGTACTTATCACTCAAATTTGAAGTTCCAATGGTCAGAGTAAAGCCCCCCAGTCAAATGATCGAATTTCAGGCACTTGGTAGTCAGGCCTCATGTACGATTGTTTGCAGCAACCCATAGTCACATGACTGCATTTTACAACAGTTTTACTGAAAGTTGGCATTTATTTCTGGTTTTCAGCAAAACTTCACCCATAATGATTCATAGTTTCACTTAAAAACTGTGGCATAGACTTAACAAAAGGTTTGCAAAAAAGGGCATAAAATTGAGTTGATCGTATGACTGACCCATTTTAAGACCATCATGATTTACAGCTGTGATGAGCAGGTTCTATTACGGTCATAAGTTGACGACTACCCATATTCCTTAAAATATGTGATATTTTTAATTAATTCCATAATATAATTCCATAATGTGAAGTTTTACTTTGTTTTGCAACCTAATAGTTTTCATATATAACATGTAGCATTAAATCAGATATTCAAACAGATTCCTAATTAAGGAAGGTTCCTAATCAAGGAAGGTTTCCAAGATTTCAGTGCAATCAAACAGTCACTTTCAGGTTGTTTTTTTCCTGACGTTCCAGCTGACCAAAGCTAAAATAAACACATAATAATAGAACTGCATTTGTGGAAAATTAAATCTGTCTTTCCCAATATGCAATTTATATAGTGAAGCTCTCAAAGGATGTTCCTGTCAAAAAAATGTTACTTAACAGCATATAAATTCACTTACAATTATATGAAGGGATCAAAATAGGAAGAACTTTTAAAATATAAATGAAACTCAGATTTAAATTTATGTAAGCAAATTACTGGTATCTTACCTCTAACACTCAGAGGAATGCTAGATTATTTATAACTTATTTAATATGTGTAAAATTGGGATACGCTAAAATTTAGCAGGTTAAAGGTAAAAAGGGAATATTTGTATCAAGATAAATAAAGGAATTAAAATCTAAAACACAAACCTCAATTAGTTTTATGTCTTCCGTATAAAAGAGTTTCAGCTGTCCTTTTTAAATATACTGTAATTCAAGGAATTGAATATACCCAATACTCTTGCTACCTACTGTATTTATCCTCAACAACAGCCCTGTGAAGTGATAAGATATGTCTTTAGCAGGTTTCCCCCCCCAGTTTTACTGCATGCATTTTCAAAACTATATGGATGGGTGAGAAATTTGTTCCATCCCAAATTTTATATGAATAAATTCATTTTGAACTTCCAAATGCAAGGCATACTGAAATCTATACTTTTCCAAGTTTTCACTGCAATTCACATCTCAAGACATCTTAAGAAAAGTCCTTACAAATAAATGTACATATTACCGGAAGAATATGTTGGAACAAGTGGCATTTAATCACAGAATATTCCACAATGAATATTATTTAGCATCTTTTGAGAATGTTCTCATGATAAATGACTCCAAAACAGAGGAAGAGAGTCATGTCTGTTCCTCAAAGATTCTGGGAACTGTAGTTCTATGCAGGCAATAAGGGCCCTCCATAAATCCTCAAAAGAGAGGTAATTTCTATTAAATCAGTTTATATCATAAGTCTATACTTCACAATGAAATCAGCACCTTTAAAGGCATTGGTTACCAGTTTGCTTCCGGGTCCAATTTAGAATGATCATTATCTTTAAAGCCCTTTATGTCATAGATCTAGGGTATCTGAGGAACCATCTTGCTCCAATGGGATTAGCCTGCCCCAGTCACTCCAGCAGAAGGGTCTGCTAATAATCTGCTAAGGAATTTCAGCTAGCATGATTGAGGAATAGAGCTTGTTCCACTTTGTAGAATGTTCTACTTTTGGAGGTAAGATCTGTTCCCATTTTTCTGGCCTTCCAGAGGAGTCTAAACACTTGTTTTTACCTGTTGGCTTGGTGCCCTGATGGAAGCATTCCTTGCTGGAGATGGTTGACATGATAAGAAGACCTCAACCCCATGCCATCCATCTCCTTGGTCTTAGTTCTTAGGTAGCATTTTAATTGTAATTGTTTCTATATTTATCTTTTTTTATCATTTGTAAGACTCCCTGAGTTATCTTATTGGTGAGATGGGCAGCACATTAATTAATTAAACAAACAAATAAATAAAGTGAATGAGATTATTACTGGGTTTATTCACACTGTTGTATCAGTTTATGCTAACTAGTGATTCAGCTTGGTTTGCCACATGAAAGGATATCCTTTCTGGAACAAACAGTAGCTCATACAACATTTGCTTAGCAGCTGCACGTTAAAACATCTGGACTGACATCATTGGTGTAACTCAGATAATAATTCTTACAACCTTCAATTACAATTTATATCAAAATTGTATTCTTTTACAGAATGACTTGTGGCAACTTTATAAATATATTTATATAACTTATTTTGCATCAATATGGAAATAATTTACTATTGTCTTCTTCTCAATGTTCTTTATATTCCCATTCTAGTCTTCAGGTCTGGCATTTATTGATTGTCTTCCATCTAAGTATTGCTTAGGTCCAATCTTGCCTAAGGTTAATGCTTAGGGGTTGATGTACTGTAGGTCAATGAATATATGTATATTTATGAAATCTAATATTTGGTTTCTGGGTTATAGAATATTATTAATTACTTGTAGGGCATAGGCTAAACTCTATCATGATGGATTTTGCATGATGGTACATTTACTAAAAGGCTCGAAGGAGTATGTCTCCTGGGTTATTGAATTTAACAGGCCTTATAGCCTGAAACTAGTCATGACTAATCTGATGGAAAAACTGCTAAATTTATTGTGAGTTACTTTGAACTCAATAGACATACAGTCCTAAACTCTGATAATTAAAAGGCCATTATCTACATAACAGCCCCTTGTACAGATTAGGAACTAAGGCTGAGATAAATCTGTCAACTTTATCCCAGAGAAGACTTATTATAGCCACAGAAGACAGAAACGTCTCTAGACATCATCTTAGAGAAGCTTCCTATACCCTAGCTTTACTCAGATGTGTTGGATTATAGCTGTCATCATCTCCAAACACTGCAATAGTGTCTGGTAGGCCTTGTAGCCCAAGGCATCTGAATGGCAATAGGTTATCTGGTGACTGTGAATCCAGGTTTTTCATCAGTGGGATAAAGCGTTTGCTTTACTTTCTTGCTGGATATCTGGAATCATTTATAATTAGTAAGGTGACCAATCGTCCTCCTTTAGGGAGGACAGTCCTTCTTTTGTAAGTTCTGTCCTCTCTCAAAAAGTGTCCTCCTACATGTTCTCCTTTTCGATATTTGAAGATTAATCTGTAAATCTCCGTATTCGATCGATGCCGAGCCGGTCTGTTGCGTGTGATATGACATATTTGTATTTGACATGACGATTCGTCAAAGCTCGGTACAGTGCAGCGAGGCACGATTATGAGATGCATGCGCTTCGCACAGGAGAATTTTTTTAGAGAGTGTGCCACGTGCAAGAGTGGGCCATGCGCAAGTGGCTTTGTTTACTTCTTACCGAAACACGACATGGTACACATGTCCTCCTTCTCATTATAAAAAAGTTGGTCACCTTATAATTAGGGTATTTTATATGTATTAATGAAGTCTGCTCATTTCTTTCCAAAGTCTTTTGATTCTTCTTCTGTCCTGGGATATAGTTTCCTTTTCAATCCTCTTTAATTTCTCTGGTTTCCCTTGAATTTAAATATATTTTATTTATACGTAGGTGCAGAAGTAGAAGTCAGGATTTATAAAGAAACTGGAAAGGGCGAAAATCCCATATGAGAGATATACACATAAATATGCACATGCACATGCATACTTTATCAGACACACAAAGATAAGTACCTGATCACTAGAAATAATTCAAGGCAAAAGAAAAGTGTATGCACTCTAAGACAAAACATATTCTGATATTCCTTGATTCTGGTGTTTTTAGTACAGATGGTAAAAAAATCTTTGTAATGTGCAACAAAACTCAATCCATTGCATAATATTTGTATTAAGAATCATATGTAACAAAATCTCACATTTTAAAACATAGGTATTCAAATGTGAAAAGGGTGTTAACAGCTACTTTTCTCTATTGCAAAAGGTACACAGGAAAAGAAAATGTGGATAGGGATCAGTTGTGATACACAGCATGAACTTGGAAAGAGCTGAAGTTCACTGGAGTTCCTTCATTTGTCACACAGCCTATCCCAATCAGTGTTCTTCCAAATGTGTCATATTAGAAGCCTCACTGATGGATGGATGATGTGCCATCAAAAGGTACATCCCATCAGTTCTATAATTGAGTTCCTCCATCATGCTGCAGAAGTTCCATAATCTTTGCCAAATATGGCTAAACCTCGTGGACTGGGAACTTTGGGAAATGAACACATTTGATCAGTTTGGCAAAGTCTAAACTATGTCGAAAAGATGTTTACTTTAGGTCACACTGACAGTGCTAGTTCAAATAGAAAAATTGTTTCAGTTTCATTCATACCAAGAAGTTCAGAAAATAAATTAAGAAACCCTGTACAATCTAGAGTTTAGTAACTGCATATCACCCAATTAATTGTGATTCATTAATTGTTTAGAATTTGAAACTTTCTATTGAAGATACAACTTCTGATTCAAATCTTGTGTTATTTTAGCATTTGGAGTCACAGATGGTTGGTCTAAAAATCGAAATGAAGAATTTGCTAAGAACTAAATGCCTTAGGAATTTTTATCATGCTTATTTTATTTATTAATTGATAAAATGTATATGATGCCCCATCTTGCTTACAATATTCTTTTACCCTTTGCTCAAAGAATTTCTCAGAACTTTGCAGTGTTGATACTAGACATTTGTGGGCTGCACTGTGTAGAAATAAAATTAATTTTATTTCAAGGGGTTGGCCATCTTACTGTTTAAGGGAAATTTTCCACTGTGTACATTATAATGGAATCCACATTCTGCAAGTTCTGTACATAGACAATTAACAGCCTTCATTCTTTGCTTTATGGATAATCTACTATGTGATGTCAAGACTGCAGCAAATTGCCTGAATATAACCTAGTTAGATTAGTACATATTTTGCATTCTTGCCATATAAAGCAATATGACTGTAAAAATTTTTATCAGCTTTCTAACAATGTATTCCAAAACTGGAATTGTTCAGTTCTTTCAATGGCAACTTAGAGAAAGATTGCTGGCTTATATATTTTTTTAAATCAAGAAGATAAAGGAATAGAAATAATCATGTCTTCAGAGAATAAAAATCTCCGTGTTGCCATTTGGCAAAATCTCTTTCCATAGTGATACCGTTATGGGTGCTGTTTTATTTCTGTTTACTAAGAGCTGGAGAACTGTGGAGTGAAGGGAGTTTCCTATTTTTTTGGTTTCCTACAGACAAAGTGAAACTCATTTTCTCACAGGTCAAGGATAGAGGAGAAGAGTTTCATTCCCTTATTTACAAGATGAAACCTCTTCGTTTGGTTTGGGAATTTCATGTGAGACTGTTCTAGTTGTCTTTGAAGGGAATCACGGGGATATAGTAGAGAGGTCCAAAATCTGCCAGGCTTCAGTAATGTGGTTTCTAAAACCTGGATAATGTCATGAAGGTGAATAACTGCATTTGTCTGAGACAGAAAATATCAATACTAAGATGCATGAGAGAATGAAAGAGGTGAGCATTTTATGTTGTTCTTTTCCTAGGAGCCAGAGATAGTATAGTTGATGGCATCATGATATCACAGTATTGTGCAGAGGCAACATGTTGCGGCCATTTTTGGTGGGTTTTTTTAACAGATTAACAGAGTTGGAAGGGACCTTATAGGTCATCTAGTCCAATCCCCTGCTCATGCAGGAGACCCTACAACATTTCTGACAAATGGCAGTCCAATCTTTTCTTGAAAGTCTCAAGTGATGAAGCTCCCACCACTTCCGAAGGAAAGCTGTTCCACTGGTTGATTATTCTCACTGTCAGAAAGTTCCTCCTCATTTCTAGGTTGAATCTCTCCTTGGTCAG
>JANHZT010006288.1:423627-435535 GCA_032468215.1 Stegonotus admiraltiensis
GGCACTCACGTGCGCAACCCCCCCCGCACTCCCCCTGCTTTTGGCACGCGATGGCAAAAAGGTTCGCCATCACTGCTATAGACAAAATAAGTAATAACAGTGTCAGTTTGTGTTTAGAGACAAGCTCTAACAAATTACAAGAATTACTACATAACTAAAGATAGAGAGAAAATTATGAGAAATACAAGAAAGGCTTGGATTCTATGTTTTAACCCTCTGGTCAGTTTTGCTGAGTTATATGAAAACATTCCAAATTAAATGTTTTAAGTTCTGGCAGCAATGTCAGACTTTTACTTTCATCCCCCCCCCCCAAAAAAAAACCACAAAAAAAAACTTGACTTAATTTTTCAAGCAATCTCACTTATTCAGCTTATTCCCAAGCACAAGTACTCACGTCTAGAAATATCGAACTCATAAAGTAAATGAAATAAACCTTACTGATTGAGGAAAAAGAAAAGAAGAAAAATGAAGTAAATTATTCTTAAGTGGCTACAGATTTGTCTCTCTGAACTGAAATATGCTAAATGTGCACCTGCTCCTGAAATAGTTGAGTGTTTAGCTGCCACCCTCCCTTCATTGTCAGAAATTACTGTGTTTTGATGCTGCAATGACTTCTCACTTCCAACTTCATGTTGTTGCTACTTACAAGGAATACAGAAACAAGTAACAGTATGATTTGCACATAAGACTTACTTGAGATCTAAGCCCTTAGGAATTTATATTTGGGGTTTTCTGCAACAAAAACTGTAAATCAGTCTAAGAGATGAATCTCATAATATACCAACTTAAACTTTGAATATGCAAGATGTTCACACTATAATATAAAAACATGGATTTAAATTCCTGAGTATATAAATGGGGACTTCAAAGATAGCTAATGCAAAATAAAAAAGTTACAAGTACTAAAGGCATCTAGCATATTATTTGGGAATGAGAATTCTTGGTTTTATATTGCTATGATTTAGATTTGCATTTGCTACTGCATTTTCCTGCTTAAAACAAAATAATTTCATTACACTACATATTTGGTTACAGCTTTCCTCGTAGTCCAGTTAAACTGAAGCACTTACAGTTAAACCATTTTGTTTGTTAGTTTTCTTAGGGAACAAAATCCAGCAAAATAGCCAGTTTGGTACTAGCCATTTAGTCTAAATTTGGGGGGTATTATTCCAGTTAAAACAAAGTAACTGAGCACCATTAGATAATGTTGCCTTTCTCAACAATAAAAAAATAAACAAAAGTGTCGGTATGCTATAGTTAAATCACATAATTGCCAGTTAAACTAAACAGCATAGTACAGATAAGAAACAAGGCAAATGGCTCAGTAAATAGGTGGGAATACAAATTTTAAATCTGCATTTCTATACAATCCCTATATGAACAGAGATTCTATGCAATTCTATTTTTTAAAATACTGTTTTTCCCATGGCACATCTCCAGCATAAGACATTTTAGGCAAGACTGGTTTTCGAGAAGGCAAATGTTGAATCAGCATTACAAGAATTTCTCCCATACAACTTTAACTGGATCAAATACTCTGTTTTTATATTTTGATACCATTGAAATGAATGAAATAGAAAAACATGAACTATTTAGTGTAAGTAAAATAAAGTAGAGAAATAAGATCGGTCTATAATCAAGTTAAATGATAAGGTATGTTTGTTTTTTGAGATTTATGAGCACAATATGATTTTCTAAAAAAAATTCAATGGTAAAAATACTTATGATCTTTCTTCCTTTTGTTAATGTAGGAGTGCACAAAAGACATCACTTGTAGATAAATTAGTGAGGCAGATAATTTTTAAAAAACATTATTTAAAAAATGTCTGAGATATGTTTTGTCTGCTGTTGCAAATAAACAGTTAATTTGACCTACTGGTAAGTTTTGAAATAATAAATGGCCTGCAGATTTGGTGTACCTGAGATGGAACTTAAATGAATGTAATTGCAATAAATGTATCCCTATTTCCAATCTCTAGATGTCTGAGCAGCTTACATTCCATCTTTAAAAAAATAAAATTAAACTCATGATACCTACCCATCATAAGAATACTGTTTTGTACATGCCCTGTTCTGTGGTTATTAAGAGTAAACAAGAGTAATACAAAGTTTGCTCACTGTCTTCCAAGAAGCAAAACAAAGAATTTGGGCAAGCATAACATTGGTCAAGAAAAAAGCTGATGCCCGGTACAGAAGAGTTCAGAATTCTTGGCTTTTTACCATCCCATAGGCTTCACGTAGCTTGTACACAAGCTCCTTTTTCTCTTTCTCTTTCAAGAAGCAGGACATTGCCGCATTTATATTCTGTGAAAGGAAGAAGAAGGCATGCCTGATCATATTCCACTAATGTGGGCTGTACTATTTTAATTAAATGGTTGACAATGCTGCTTTTAAATGCTATACTTTTATCTTCGAAAATTAAAAGAATGTGTTTTTACAAAAGTCTAAAATGGAGTTAACAAAGATAAGGATGCCACAGATGAAATTTTAGGCAAGCACTTTTCCCATTTAAAGCTCACCTGAGGTTTTTACATTGGGGCAAAGCAAATAAGTAACCCAGTACAAATTTATAGACTGATTGCATTCTTCAGAATTGAACATCCTGTTTGTTCTTCTGTTACGGCTACCAAAGATCATTTAAGCAATTAGGAGATTCACTGGCAGCAGCCCAAAATAATAGAAAGTTTGAAAGTCCTATTACTCAGTAAAATGCTCTAAGGCTGCGGTAATGCAAACTCAGTAACAGTGAGGTCATGGGATATTAAACTACAAACTTTATTCCAATCATATTTTGGTTGAGCTGTGGGGGCGCAATGGTTAGAATGCAGTATTGCAGACTAATTCTGCTGACTGCCAGCAATCGATCCTGATCAGCTCAAGGTTGACTCAATCTTCCATTCTTCCTAGGTTGATAAAGTTGTTGGGGCAATATGCTGGTTCTGTAAACTGCTTAGGGAGGGTTGTAAAGCACTGTGAAGCAGTATGTAAGTCTCAGTGCTATTGCTATTTTAGCCTATTATGTTGCACAACACCTATGCACATCCCAGACACCTATACATATCCTGAACAACACCTATGATCCTGAAGATGAAACTCAAATACTTTGGCCACCTAATGAGAAGGAAGGACTCACTGGAGAAGAGCCTAATGCTGGGAACAATTGAGGGCAAAAGAAGAAGACGACAGAGAATGAGGGAGCTCAACCAATCTCATTGTACGTATGTTGTGCACTGACAATAAAGATTTGAATTTGAATTTGGCTGGATGGATGGAGTCACTGAAACAGTCGGTGTGAGCTTAAATGGACTACGGGGGATGGTAGAGGACAGGAAGGCCTGGAGGAACGTCCATGGGGTTGCAATGGGTCAGACACGACTTCGCGACTAACAACAACATAATTCAGTGTTGCCAGAAACTTGGGTTAAGTGATTTAAAACAAAGTTAACATATGGTGTTAACAAGTTACATCTTTTAATTTTGAAAGCAATTAAATTGGGGTCAAACTTAGCCTTTCATCTATTGTAGAAAGCCATATAAATTGCAAAGAGCCATGGAAAACACTATATCAATAACTAATTTTTTTATTAACAATCCAATATACCAAAACAAAATGTCTGTGAATATGCAGAGATTGATCAGAAATAAGATATGATTGCTAGGATAGAACAGAAATCTGGGGATTACCAATAAAAATATTTTTAGGAAGAAAAAAAAATCCAACCCACACTTCAAGTAAAAAGACAGGGAAAATAACTACAATGGAATATAGTATCATGTGAAATTAATAAGAAACAATAGTGTGCTAATGAGCCTACATAATTTTCTGAGCATTAATTTCTTAATTCCAATTTCTTAAGTATTTTCAGATTAGGAGTAAATATATCCTAGAGAATTGTAAGATTTTTTTTAATTCACATTTTCAGATGACAGTGTTTGTGAATACATGAAGGTCCATATGGCATACAGAAATGGCTATTTACTAAGAAATACCTTGCCACAATGGACATATGATTACATAAAAAGCCATTACCTGGAGGATGTATTTAAATGGTAATAAGAATATTAGCATTTCTCTACAAATGGAGCATGGTAAAATGTCCCTTCTGTTCTCCACAGTATGGTCTTGATGTGACCACCATGTTTGGTGCCTTTATTTCCATTTCTAAAAACCTTGAAAAGCAGTCTACACCTGCTATTTCAATTTATAGGAAGATTTTACTTTAACAGAAACAGATCAAAACAAGCCGGACATTACAAGAAGGGCAAAGTATTGCCAATATGAAAAGCAGACCAACGTACCAATTTCTTGAATTCCTCTTCTGTAAATTTCATGTGATCTCGAGCAATTCTGTAGTCTGTGTCAATTGTGGATCTGAAAATGAGTGGATCATCTGAATTCAAGGAATAATTTGCACCATCCTTCATAAATCTGGAAAGACAAAAATGGAAATGTTAAATGATCCATGGATAGAAATATAGCATAGTCAGCTTTCCTACTGCATTTTGCTACATGTTTATCAAAATCTAAAATGGTGCTGCTAGCTTTTCAAAATATTTATAACACAGTTGCAAATTCAAAAAGTAATCAAAAGGAAACATAAGTGATCTGAAGTATAATTTATTTGAAATAATTATAGTAATAGCAACAATACTTACCTTATTACGGGATGTTCTTCGAAGCTGGTTTTACATGCTCCAGTGAGATGACTGGACCAAGGACAGAGCTATATATATAAGCAGAGAGAAATAAAGATGCTCAATATAGATCTCTTTTAAAGCGTTTTATGTGAATATTTATTAAAATAATAAAATGAAAATGCTACTTGAGAATGGTTTCTATAAAAAGCTCATAACAGCGAAGAGTAATTCTATGTATAGATTCAGACCAAATAATCCATTTTTGTTCATCCTGAAATATTGCTTATAAAATCATCTGAACCACTTCATGTAAAGTGAACATATGAACTGAAAAATGCACATGATGCATTTGTTATTATTAATCAGTACTGCTGCAGTAAATTTCTACAGACTCTTCATGGAAAGATTATGGAATAAAGTACACCTATCTAATTAAGAATGAGCTGTTATCAATTGTAAAAAGAATAATTAATTAATGCCAGTTAAAGGACAGTTAATTTGAGATCAGTCAGATACTGACCAAGAACCAAATCATGTTTGTCAAAAGAGTTCATTTACACCTTTTATTTGCAGTAAAATGCAACAGTATGGATCTGACAGCTATCTTATTATTCTAGTTATATATGATGGCTCTAACATATGGATTTGTCTCTTGGTATCAAACTGTAGACACTGATACACTTCAGTGCTATCCCCAAAAGCAAAACAATAAGACATGAAATGTTAATATAGTTTTCTTTCATTAAGCAATCAGGTTTACACATAGGGCAGTATATTTATAATCTGGCAAATAAGGATCAGGCTTGTATTATTGTGTATATCTTGTATATACAGCAAGCATCCAAAAGTTTACATATTCCCTGTCAAGTTGTAGGTGTCAATGAACCTCTAAATGAACAGAAACTGACACACCCTTTACATAACACTGTAAACAGTGGGACCTTGGTATTCAACTGCTTTGAAACTGATTTTTCAGTGTTAGCTGTCTTACGATTCACTACACTATTCCTTATGGGAAAAATTTGTTTGGTACTCATTGCACCTCCCAGAATCAATTAAAAATGAGTACCAAGGTACTACTGTAGAATTAAATGCAACTGGCAACTTGTAACCTTTGCATTTAACAATTGCACTTTCTGTGCTATTGTTTTCCTGTAGCTAACTGCAGGCCTAACAAATCAATTGCCTTAAAAGGGGGGCCTTAAAAATGTTAGTTAAAAAAAAGCAATGTATCCACATGGAATAGTGTCCAAATTTGTCCACTTGCCATTTTCACTATTTACTTATTTAACCTTATTTCTTATTTGCCCACAAATAAAGAGTGGATTGCAAAACTAATGGAACTGGCAAAGTTGACAAAATTGATTACTTTGATGAAAGATAAAAGTTTATTCACTTGGTTTTACTTGAGACCACTTTTGAATTTTTTGCTTGAGAAAGATAAAAAATAAGTTTTAGTATTTGATAATTAGATTTGTTATGGTTATAGAAATATTGGTATATTATATTTATTCAATATATAGATTATATATTTTTAGTTTTATGGTTAAATTTAGAATAAATAGTTATCTTGTTCTTTAGTTTTGGGGGAATTTGGATTATTTAGTCTATACTGTTTATATGATGTTTTTGTTATAATTTAGAGTAAGAGGTTACTCTGCTTTATATTTGTACTGAAGAAGGTTGGAAATCCTTTTTATGTTCTTTTTCTTTTGTCACTTTTTAATTCTCCCCCTCTTTAATCCCCTCACCCTTCTTTTAATGTTTTCTTTTTTAATTTGTATTTTATCTTTTTTTGAAACTTAATAAAGTTGATTTTTTAAAAAAGTACAGGCTTAGAAGTGTTTTCTTTTATGAAGACTGATGATATGCATGCTGTACTGCAAAATAAATTTCATACTAATTCAGGGTAAAACCACAAGATTTTATTTCAAAAGTTCCTCATTCAAACTTCAGCATTTCTAAGGAAGGCAGAAAAAAGCAGAGAATAACAGATTGATTTGTGTTTTGACTCAATATAAAACAATTATACTTTTCTTTGTCTTTAAAAGTTGTTAAGGCAGTACATACAGAGATTTTCATAGATATTCTATTACCTCAAAATGTATATTTTGTTTCAACAACTGTTTGTAAAGCTGTTCATCCTCAAAGACGTGGTAGCCATGGCCAATTCTTTCTGCCTTAAGAACGTTGACTGCCTATAGTGATATAAAGGGAGAAAATAGGAAGAAATGACTATTCGCAGATTAGGCTACTTACACAATTGACACAACAATCCCTAAACAACAAGTTAGATAGTGTTTAATGAATATCTAGCACAAAATTATAAAGTACAGTGTAGATACACTTACAGCAATTCAAGAGTACAGTTTAGGAACACATGAGCATGACTTAGGTTTACATATTACTTCCTTCTAATATTATTCCCATATTCATGTTTTTCTGACTACACCTAAATTTTTCTTATGTAGGAATTCACAAATGATAGAGTTTGTACTCCAGATTATAACCTCAAACCACTTTTGCATAAAGTTAAGAGAAAGCACAGCAAAGCTTGAGTATTTTAAAACTGACGGAAACCATTAACTGATTTCAAGAAAAGGTCCCACATTGTAAGTAATGGAGCTCTCCCTTTGTCTGTGCCAGGAGGATTTGGGCATTTATGGTTTTCTTTGTCCTGTATAGCTGGATTTTTGTAATTCATATTTAGACAGAAAAGAATTGAGCTGCAGTGTTCTGTAAGGTACACCTTTGTATAACAGAAAATGATGGCAACATTATTTGCAGTCTGATCTTAGAAAATCAGAATATATTATTTGATTTAAAAAGAAATTAAAGCAGAATTTTAATAGTAAGTAGAATAATGAATGGAAATGAAGAGGTACTGCTTAATTAATGATTAAGAAACCATTTGGGGCAAAGATGGAATTTATTGGAGGACAAGACATTTTGCAAAACTATCCTAATTACTGATGCTGTAACAAAAGGAGTATTTAAATTACCTCTTCTTACCTTTTACCTCTTCTAAAATAAACTGGAAACTTTTTTTTTTTTGGTTAAACAGTCCTCACAGGATTTTACAGTTTTCTGCATTAGTTCTACCTGGCAGCTTTCCAGATGACACCCAAGTTCTATGGTGCAATTTCCTACCTCTTTGATGACTTTGGATGTTCCAACCTCTCCGGCATGAACAGTCCGATGAATACCACATCTTTCAGCTTCCTGAGCAACAGGAAATAGAAACTGTAATTTGCAATTGTTAAAGACAACACATTTTTGAGGAAGGAATCTGCTATTACATATTCTGTTGGTGGTGAACATGGAATTGCCAAACAAATAAATCCTACTTAGAACTGCTTTTGCTCTTAAAGAGGAAAAAATGATTATTAAAATGAATGCAAAGCTCAGAATTTTAATAGTTTTAGTTGAGTTTCACACACAGAGACACATTTAAATGTACATATATAAGTATACACATATATATGGTGTACCAAAAACCAGGCTCCATAGGCATCTACATTATTTTTTATTGTTTTTTAAAGAAAAAATAGTTATTTCTCTTAGGAATGTTCAAAGGTCATGTATCAAACAAGTCATAAAGTATTTAAATAACCCAGCAATGAATTCAAATATTTAATGTAATTTACATAATGAACTTTCTATGGGGTCAGTTTTTTGGTGCACCATGTGTGTGTATGTGTGTGTTCATTTCAGCTCAGATCAGCAGACAAGATCACACACACTGTTTATGTGTGTATATTATAGTAACATTTTATGCATGAATTTTACAGCCAATCATACTTATATATACCTATACTTAAGAACAGATACCAAGAATAAGATTACTAATAAAAGCCCATGCAAGTATATACTGTATATATTAAGAAAAATCATTTTTTTAAAAAAATAACCAATTGCTTAATAAGATACATAAAGAAGTTATACTACTGTAATATCAATACACAGAAACCCAAGTAATTGTAGTTGAATTACTACTTCTATTTTCCAATCATCTGGTACAATATTTCTGAGCTTCTCTGTCACCAATAAGCTAGAAACATTATTATGTATGATGTCGGTTGCAGGAAAATACACAGAAGATGCATAAGCATTTTTGGTACTCTCTGATTGGTGCATTATTGCATCCTTCCAAGATACTGTTAAAAATATTCTAAGGCAAAATATATACCTCCAATTTTTTTCACAAATTGTAATGAGCTTATTGAATGTTGGCACTTTATTGAGAACTATGGTTAATTCAAACTGAACAGTCTTAACTTAATTCAATTACATGTAAAAGCCAGACAAATACTGATTTAAATCAAAACTTGTTTCTGTATCTGTTTAGTCTTGAGTAAGGCTCACTAATGCAATTTAAAGTTCTTCATAAATACAGGCAATTTTGTATTAAGAGACATAAACTATTGAGATAGTCACTGGTTTGCCTCTTCCCTGTTGTCCAAGCCAAAAAGTGGGAAGGGAAGATTAACAGATTAACAGAGTTGGAAGGTGTCAGAGTTTCTTGCAAAAATCAAACCCAGAAGCACACACAGATAACTGAATCAGCTGGATTAATTAACTTCTTTATATACACAACAATACATGAAGTAAGTTAACAATACCAACAGCAGATTCAGAGTTTCATTTCAGCTCAGATCAGCAGACAAGATCACACAGACTGGTTTCAGTTTCTCTTTACAGACTCAGAAGCTGCAGACAAAGACATGCCCTGGCTCCAGTCTGTCTCAGCTCCCAATTGGCTGACTTAGTTGCTATGCTTATTCATTGGCTGACCTTGTTACCATGTCTTCCCAGTCATGAATATTCTTACAGAAGGGACCTTGTAGATCATCTAGTCCAACACCCCTCCCCCCAAGCAGAAGAGAAAGTAAGCTGGATCTTTTCTCAGCTCAGCTAGAAAACCAGCAATTTGAATTGTTTTGAAAGCAACTGGGATCAATAAACCTGTAATTTTGATTCCATTACAGTTCTATTTCCCTTCTCAAAGCCCATTATGTTTCATTAATGTCATGTCTTTTTAGAGTGTAAATACAAGGAAATGGATTCTAAGTGACCTTGAAGCCTTTCCTGATCAAAAACTAAAAGGATGAAATAGAAATGGTTCAAATAATGAACAGTTTGAAATTGTATGGATTTTACCACCACTCAAGAGGGCTTGTGTAGAACGGTTTCTACAGAAGCTTTTCTGAAATGAAGCAGACAGCATCTCCCCAAAGTACTATCCCAGTTTCAGTGTGAAAAACAGTCATAAGTCACTGGTTTTAGTCCCACTGTTAACTTTGAGTGGTCATTAAATGAACTGTTGTTAGTTGAGGACTATTTTCCTCACAACAACAACCCTGTAAGGTGGATTGGGCTGAGAGTGAGTGACTGGCCCAGAGGCACCCAGCTGGCTTTCCTGGCTAACGTGGGCCTTGAACTCACAGTCTCCTGCTTCTAAATTTGATAGTTCATGGCAGAAAATATCAGCACATTAGAATGAAAAAGAAAGAAGATTGATATTTTTAGTACTTTTGGAAACTAATAAATAAAAAAATAACATGTAATTCAACTTTTCTGTACAGGAAATAAACACAAGATACTGCATGCCATGAAGGCCACATTAAAACATTTTGTGTCAAGGAAGTTTTTGGAAAGGATGGCTGTTTCACCCTGAATAATTATTACTTAGAAGAGACTGGCTAATGATAAATAGGTTACCCTCAAATGTGGGAAAGTAATTTTGAATAAAAAACTTCTACTCCTCCCAGTTCAAAAGATTAGGTTTGTCCCAGATTCTTACTGATGATATATCTACTAAGGCTATGCAGACTTGGAAAAAGAAGAAAAATCCATTCATTAAAAATAATGTGACAAAAAACCAGTAGAGCTTTTTTTCAGGCTCTGCCGAAATCTGGAAAAGTCAGGCTGTTTCAAGGAACAAAAGGGAGTAAAGGCATGTGAGAGCCAAAGGATTTCTTCCAAATCATTTTTAAACAAATACAACCCCTCAAACATATCAGTAAGATGCATAAATAGAAGGGAAATCTACAGTAGAGGAGCGACCATTTAAAACTTTTCCTCAGAGTTTTAACCAGAGATTTTTCAATTTGAGGCTGAAACATTACTTGTAATTCAAATCTGGATATTGTATTCTAGTATTACACATGGGAAGTAGAAATTTTGATCTGAACAATGATTTGGAAAATTAAATGTTGCTGAAAATAAGAGCATGATTGGTCCTGAACTACTCCCTTACTGGGAATCTTAGGCAGATTACAAAACTGAACATACTTCATAAGCTTTTCGGTGCTCTAAACAGGCCGCAATAACCGATTCATCTCCAGCTAAATCTATAGCAACCACTGTATCGTTCTTATACCTCTTACACAATTCCACTATTTCTGGCGACCAGCCTGGAAAGAAAAACATAAATAAGGGTCATTTTTAAATTTTTGGCAGAATCCAAGGTCTTGCTTAAATAAGACTTGTAATCATTAATCAAAAATGGTTATACATAAATGACACTTCTTTTTGTTAACTTTCCCTTTGACAACTTCTGTGGAGATCAAGCAGCTGTTGTAAATAACAGAACAGTCACAAAGAATTACAATGTTATATTTGTTTATTTCTGGTTAGTTTTTATCATTTCAATATGACTATTGAAAGTTCTAGAAGGGTTTGAGGACTATCCATAAACTATGCTACAATGTAAAAGTATTACATTTTACTGCTTCCTAGAATTTCTAATTAGATAATTGTTCAAGGAAAGTGCACAATCAAACCAAGGACCTGGAGATTCATAATTATGGTACACTTTTTTTGCATGCTGTGGAGTTTGGTATATACAAGATAGAGTCAACTATAGTCTATATATCCAAACTTATGCACTGTTGTCAAAACTTAACTTTTTCTCCCCTGAAAGGTTATTAATGTATGAAGAAGTTTTATATAAAATTTTAAAGTAACAAATATATCTTTTCTCACTTTGTTTAATCTTCAATTAAAACTTATTTCACCAATACTCTAAAAAAGGTGGTAACAAAATAACGAAGCAGTTCATATAATAGCTAATTATAAAAGAAAAAATATGCAGTATTACAAAGAGTAATGCGGCCAATATAAATTGACCACAATATAAATGATTGACTATAGACTACAAACCGTTTATAAATGATCATGAGACTAATCTTACCTTCTGCAAGAGATAACCTCCCACCAACCAGTTCGCTCCCACAGAGTGGGTCTCCTCAGGGTGCCATCCATAAAG